>CAWUFW010024118.1:0-65320 GCA_963921515.1 Calotriton arnoldi
CATCTCAAGATTCTGGGGCCGATTCCGATCTCGGTCGGAGGCGCACCCATTACCATTCGGTCGGGAAAAAAGCCATGCGAATGCCTGTTTCCCGACCGATCCGTACATCATTCCGAACGAGTAAGTACGATGCGCACACACAGCATAGAATCCGGCCGAATCGTACTCACCCAATCCAGGTCCTGTTCCTCCGACCGAGGCGAATCCGGAAACGCCGAATCGAGTCGCACGGAAGGGAAAATGCAGCCCCGTCCGGCCGGGACAAGTACGATGGCGCTTTTCCGTACGCGCCGAACCCGTCGCTACGTCCGGCACGCCAAAGCTTCCGGAGAGGCGCACATAAGCTCCGATTCGCGCCACAACGCGATCCACGGCTACGAGGCGAACACGCCAGCGACGAGGACGACGCGAAGCAACGAGAAAGACGAACGAGACGAACCAACCATGAATCCCTTCGTTCCGATCCTACCAATATTCTACATTTACTACCGGAACAGGCACGGACGCGTACGGCGCAGAAGGTAAGTCAGACACCAACCACAAAAACATACAACACGTACACGACACATCACACACACACAGAGGGATGCAGAATTTACTTACACCAGCAACAGCAGCACCATAGGGGCGGGATGCCCATCACCAATGCCACATATGCACACAGGGGCCTGGATGCGCACCACTACTACCACCCTTACCCAGGGGGGGCTGGATGCCTACCACTACTACCACCCTTAGCCAGGGGGGCTGGATGCCTACCACTACTACCACCCTTACCCAGGGGGTGCCACATGCCCACCACCACTACCACCCTTACCCAGGGGGGGCTGGATGCCTACCACTACTACCACCCTTAGCCATGGGGGTGCCAGATGCCTACCACTACTACCACCCTTAGCTAGGGGTGCTGGATGCCTACCACTACTACCACCCTTAGCCATGGGGGTGCCAGATGCCCACCACTACTACCACCCTTACCCAGGGGGGGCTGGATGCCTACCACTACTACCACCCTTAGCCAGGGGGCTGGATGCCTACCACTACTACCACCCTTAGCCAGGGGGTGCCAGATGCCCACCACTACTACCACCCTTACCCAGGGGGTGCCACATGCCCACCACCACTACCACCCTTACCCAGGGGGCTGGATGCCTACCACTACTACCACCCTTAGCCATGGGGGTGCCAGATGCCTACCACTACTACCACCCTTAGCCAGGGGCTGGATGCCTACCACAACTACCACCCTTACCCAGGGGGGCTGGATGCCTACCACTACTACCACCCTTAGCCAGGGGGCTGGATGCCTACCACTACTACCACCCTTAGCCTGTGGGGCTGGATGCCTACCACTACTACCACCCTTAGCCATGGGGGTGCCAGATGCCTACCACTACTACCACCCTTACCCAGGGGGTGCCAGATGCCCACCACCACTACCACCCTTACCCAGGGGGGGCTGGATGCCTACCACTACTACCACCCTTAGCCAGGGGGGCTGGATGCCTACCACAACTACCACCCTTAGCCAGGGGGGCTGGATGCCTACCACTACTACCACCCTTAGCCATGGGGGTGCCAGATGCCTACCACTACTACCACCCTTAGCCATGGGGGTGCCAGATGCCTACCACTACTACCACCCTTAGCCAGGGGGGCTGGATGCCTACCACTACTACCACCCTTAGCCATGGGGGTGCCAGATGCCTACCACTACTACCACCCTTAGCCAGGGGGGCTGGATGCCTACCACTACTACCACCCTTAGCCATGGGGGTGCCAGATGCCCACCACTACTACCACCCTTACCCAGGGGGGGCTGGATGCCTACCACTACTACCACCCTTAGCCAGGGGGCTGGATGCCTACCACAACTACCACCCTTACCCAGGGGGCTGGATGCCTACCACTACTACCACCCTTAGCCAGGGGGCTGGATGCCTACCACTTCTACCACCCTTAGCCTGTGGGGCTGGATGCCTACCACCACTACCACCCTTAGCCAGGGGGCTGGATGCCTACCACTACTACCACCCTTACCCAGGGGGTGCCGGATGCCTACCACTACTACCACCCTTACCCAGGGGGTACCAGATGCCTACCACTACTACCACCCTTACCCAGGGGTGCCAGATGCCTACCACTACTACCACCTCTACCCATGGGGGCTGGATGCCTGTCACTACTACCACCTCTACCCATGGGGGGCTGGATGCCTACCACCAACACCACCCCCACTGATAGGATGGACAATGCATGACACAACCAGCACACCACAACCTAGGGAATGCAAGAAAAAGACATCCCCCAACACCATGACAAGCGTGTGTAGACTGTGTCAAATGCCTACAACACTGAACATGACTTTGAACATACAATGTGACCCCCTATCACATGTGCCACACATATATGTGTGTGGCCCCCACAATGCAAGCAGGCCATGACCATTGTGGCAATGGGGTCCAAAACCCCATCATCACAGTGACCAAAATGTAAATGTGGGGTCCATAGCTGAAGCACATTTTGAACATTGTGGCAATGGGGTCCAAACCCCCATCATCACAGTGACCAAAATGTAAGTGTGGGGTCCATAGCTGAAGCACATTTTGAACATTGTGGCAATGGGGTCCAAACCCCCATCATCACAGTGACCAAAAGGTAAGTGTGGGGGCCCATAGCTGAAGCACATTCAGAACATTGTGGCAATGGGGTCTAAACCCCCATCATCACAGTGACCAAAATGTAAGTGTGGGGTCCATAGCTGAAGCACATTTTGAACATTGTGGCAATGGGGTCCAAACCCCCATCATCACAGTGACCAAAATGTAAGTGTGAGGTCCATAGCTGAAGCACATTTTGAACATTGTGGCAATGGGGTCCAAACCCCATCATCACAGTGACCAAAAGGTAAGTGTGGGGCCATAGCTGAAGCACATTCAGAACATTGTGGCAATGGGGTCTAAACCCCCATCATCACAGTGACCAAAATGTAAGTGTGGGGTCCATAGCTGAAGCACATTTTGAACATTGTGGCAATGGGGTCCAAACCCCCATCATCACAGTGACCAAAATGTAAGTGTGGGGTCCATAGCTGAAGCACATTTTGAACATTGTGGCAATGGGGTCCAAACCCCCATCGTCACTGTGACCAAAAGGTAAGTGTGGGGGCCCATAGCTGAAGCACATTCAGAACATTGTGGCAATGGGGTCTAAACCCCCATCATCACAGTGACCAAAAGGTAAGTGTGGGGTCCATAGCTGAAGCACATTTTGAACATTGTGGCAATGGGGTCCAAACCCCCAACATCACTGTGACCAAAATGCAAGTGTTGACAAAGAAAAAGCTGCAACTGCCAAACTGCATGGATGATTCCTGGTCACAGAACATAAAACACATCAGTGGCAAAGTAGTGCATGTGTCCCATTGCAACATAGATTGGGGGAGGCAAATACTGCAGTGCAAATAAGACATACCTTTGGCCATGTGCAGACAAACAACACCCATGGGGCTGACACTGTCAACATTCATCAATGTCACAATGACAGAAGTGACCATCAGAATGCAGACCCACATATTTGCACCAATGGGCACACAAATGCAGATACCATGTGGAGACTGTAGATGTGAGGTGAACAGATACCATACCATGGCAGCAATGGGACACACAAACCATGATCATTGTGCTGACCGATGACCTAGGAGTCCCAGGGACAGCAGGGGAAACCCACCAAACAACATACAGCCAATGGCACACCTAAGATATGCCAATGCAGTGGTGCAGATGCACAAACACAAACAGGCAGACCCACACTGCACATCAAACACAACAGGTGTGGGGGGGGGGGTGCCAGTGTCCCCAGGCAACCACACAACACATGAGGAGGCCTGAATACCAATTACACAGATGTGCATACAGTGCCACACAAAGGTAACTCATGGATCCAAATCCCCTATGTGGGCAATCAAGCATTGTCAGATGAGAGGGAGCACAAATCACACATGTCACACAAGCATGTAGGATCAGCAACTGACACAGCAAGACACAGACACACCACAGCACTACCCCGAGGGCCCCCACAATGTGGTGACCCTGGGCTGCATTACAATCCCACTGTGATGACAAAGCTAAATGTCGTTCACACTGTGAACCACAGTCATGTGTCCTGAGCAACAAACTACCATCACACCTACACAAGCACAAATCAATCAGCACGGCCAGTAAGCCAAGGCCAACATGGAGGCAGGGGTCTAGCCGGGCAACAACTCTCATCTGCACACACTCAACACCACACACCTCGACCTCCAACAATGTGCAGCAGTGAAGCACACATGCACTGGTGACATTGCACATGCACCCATGACAATCCCAGGGTGGTGGGTGGGAACCAAGGTGCAGAAACACATCACACATGGCCACTCAACAAGACTCCTGAATGTCTGACACACTGCACACTACGCTGTACATGGACATGACGGCAATACCACACCAACCAATGGGATCCCAGCCACAGTCACACACCAATGAAGAAGCCAAGGTCACCCACAAAGAACACACATAGACAACTACCAACATTGCAGCCCGGACCCTGAGGAGTGCCAGCAGTCACACACACAACGTGTCACAATCACTGAAAGATAACACAAACTGGAAATCACATGACAGGTGTAAACAACAAGTGCCAAGGGGAATCCTGACTGTGACCCATCTGCGTCTGCACACAAACTCAGCCCTGACAGCAAACACACCTATGGGTGACACCCTGATGACCAGTAATGTGCCATGCACCCACATCACAGAGAACCCAGGGAGAAGACTTTGGGGGAACATAGGTCAACTCAGCAAGCATCACAAACAGGTACAACACTAGGGATCCCAGCATGCACAGCAAAACGGAAGTGAACACACAGACATGCTCATACAACACACACCTTGGGCGCAGGCAATGTCACAGGAGTACACACTGCCATGAGGGGACTCCACTCCTGTGTGAGGAAAGCTGTGCCATATGTTGCCTCAGTAGGGCCCCATCATGTCAGCTGAGCACTTGGTCACACAATCAACAATTAGCACCAAATGAAGGCTCCCGTCACATCAGCCTGGTCATGGGAGTGCCAACGAAATCATCAGCACAGATCCAACACACTTGTAGAGCAATGTTGCACTGACAACACAGATGAGTCCTTCCCCATTAATGCCCAAACCTGCATGTCCAGTGGAGATGGCCACACGGTCAGGGAAGTAGACGAATTGAACAATGGCAGGCACAACAGATGTGCAGGGGTGGAAGCCACAGATGTGAAATTGCTAATGTAAGTAGGAAATCCCATTGCCAAATATTGAACACATGACACTCTAAGATGCTGCTAAGGATGACATGGATACACCACAGGATAGGACACATTCCCCCTGGACCACATGTGTTCCTGCACAGTAACACTTCATTATCATGAGACCAAATATCACCATCACTGCAGCAAGGGCATGGTTAGCATCATCAACAACATGTACATCAGAAGCAAAAGCACTAGAGAACAGAAAGTTGCTTTATTCAGCATATGTGTGTCCAAAAACTCAGAGAACAGTAATGCTCCAACAAAGGCCAATGGCCAGTCCATCAAGTAAGTCAATACAGGGTGACAGTGGCAGATGTCACCCTACGCATGCCTGCACTGCACAAAACCAGGGACAATCCACTAGGAGGGGCAACCGGGGGCAGGCCAGGCACCGCAGGGACAGGATCAGGGCTCACCAGGAGGAGGCAGGGAAGGGGTGGTGGGTGCTGGAGAGCCACTGACAACTGCAGTGGAGGTGTCTGACATGGTGTGTGCCGGCACAACTGGGGGGCATGACTCAGATGTTGTGGGTGCCAGCACGACTGCAGTGGACCCTGCAGATGGAGTGGACAGGTCCGCCACTGCAGTGCCCAAGTCAGACAGGGTGGTAGTGGACTCCACTGCAGTGCCTACCTCCAGGGGAGGAGAATGGGGAACAGGCAAGGTGTGCTGGACAGAGGGGGAGGACACCCTCACCACATCAGTGGCACAGACAAGCGCAGCGGGGGTGTGGTGCCGGGAGAGCAAGTGGCAGGGGGAGAAGGCCGGATCCTCTTGGGGATGGTTTATCTGTGGGTGGGGGACCCTGGGGCTGGGTGTGGTGGGGGCACCTGTGGAGTGGGGGCCTGAGGGATGGAGGAAGGAGACCTGGTGCCTGAGCTGCAGGGCGGCGGCGGGGTCTTGCTCTTACGACTCCGGGGGACTTGCGGGTGGGGGCCTCAGTCTGTCTGCGCCTGGGGGAGGGTGTCCGGGGGCGAGGGGCACTCTGCTCCGTGTGGGTGGGCTTCCTCTTCCCCCTGGATGCTGGAGCAGCTGGATCGTAGGGGATGAGGCCGAGGTCACAGAGGAAGAGCCGCTGTGACTTTGGGGTTGCAGGTGAGGCAAGGGAGGGTGCTTTGGAGGGAGAGGCAACTGAGGACTGCGCAGTGCTTGTGGATGCGTGTGTGTGTTCCAGGGCCCCATCCCCTGTGAGTCTGGTTTCAGTCCCCTGACTGTGCGTGCGTGTGCGTTTTGTTTGTGGCGTGTGTGTCTGTGTGCTGGACGTGTGTGTGCTGGTGTGTGCCTGTGCCGGTGTGTGTGTGCTTGGGACGGGTAAGGTGCTGGGGAGTGTGGATGGAGCAGAGGCAGGAGGGGTGAGGGACTGTCTGAGGAGGGACACTGCTGCCGTCAGGGAGGAGTCCATGGACCTATTGCCCCTCTGTAGGTCAGACATGCCCGATGAGATGCCCTCCATGAACGACACCAGCTGAGTCAACAGAGCGGTGTGCGCATGGAGGACACTCAGCATGGCTGTCTGCCCTACATGGAGCTGGCGAAGGAGGTACACAGACTCCTCACTCAGGGCAGCAGGGGACACAGGGGCAGGGGGTGCGGTGCCTGGCCCGAAGGAGACACGCTCCCGAACATGGGAGCCTCCACGGACCTGGGGAATGGGAGCCGATGGGAGGGCGGTGGTGGTGCTGGTGGTGGCGGGGACAGCAACACTAGCTGGGGTGTGGTGGCTGCTGACACCCGCCTCCATAAGGGAGTCATCCTCCGAGCCGCTGTGGTCCTCAGCTGAGGTGGATGCTGCTGAGGACTCCTCGGTGTGGCTCCCCTCGCCCTCCGTGCCACTGGGTCCCTCCGACCACTCCTCGGCTGCTGACCCAGTCTGGCTCTCCGGCTCCTCCTGGTCCGTGGAGCTGTCCCCTTCCGTGGCCGTGGATGTATCTGCAATCAATGGGGAAACAGACAGACATCAGTCACCTGCACCAAACGCACACACCACTGTGAGCACAGCACATTACAGAGCAAGCCCTGGCATCATTAGTTGAACATTGCTAAAAGTGCCCTAACTGAACAGGAGAAGCCAATTGTCAGTCTGATGCCAACCATGGCACTCACATCCCACATGGCCTTGCACCCATCTGTCTGGTGTCTGTTGGATAGCAACACCCCAGTGTGGACACATGCACCACCTACACAGTAGTTGGACAGTGCAGAGGACACAGTGTAGCATGTGGACATGCACGCATCACAACTCTTGCCACTGAGTCAGTACAGGTTTCCGGATGAAAGGGATGCCCAGAGTCAAATAGGAAATGCATGTGATGCATACCAGCGACAGACACCATGATGCACCCATGTCCTGATAGCCATCGCTACAATGGTGTGCATGTAGCACATGTCACTCCCCTGCAGGATCACCAATAAGTAGACACATGCCATGGCGGAGGCATGACTGCTAAGTCATACATCACTGTCTCAGTGATGTATGACTTGGCAGCCAGACAACAACACTCTGCACTGTGTCACAATAGTAGGTCATGGGGAATGCAAGTCCTGGAGCTGCACAAGTGCACATGTACATCCCCCACACAACACATCATCTTAACCCTCATCTGTCCAGGTCATACCGATTGGACATATGGGAGACCTGTGACACTACCCTCTGAACCTGAGCCCCTCACAATCTGCTGTGAATGGGAAACAGCTGCCTGAACTTCACATTCGCATACCCCAGTCTGCACGGGCAGCTGATCAAACACCTATGTGACACACAAGTATCGTCTCCTATGGTCACATCTCCAGTGGCATGCTGAGCCCCTACCGAGAAACACCCCAGCAGTCCTGGCAACAAATCCACAGCACACTGACACAGAGGCAGACACCTGAGGGGTCAAATCACTGCGCACAACGTGTCAGCTGATACACGGGAGTGGGAGTACAGGTGTATTGGATGGGCTGGAGTAGGCATGACTGTCCTGCCCCACATGAATGAGGGATGAGCCCTGGACAGTGGATAGCTGGCTATGTATGTGTGACACACGTAATCTGCACACTCCTGGGGCCCAAACATTGTTCCCACCCGCTGCATGGGTGTGTGCCAGATACCCCAGGCACATGTGGTGGCTCAGCTCAGCAAGTGGACCGCATATCAAAGCAACACGCAGATTACATGTCCGAACACAGGCATTGTGTGAACAATGGACCCACCCATGATGCCCACAACAGAGTTAGGGAAACAGATGCTGTCCCCCACCTTGAGTGAAGCAAACTGCAAGGACACAGTCCCAAGTGACACAATTCCCTGAATGTAAGGGCCACACCTGGGTATCAGATGAGGAGTGGGCAGTGCACAATAGAGGGACATGGCTCCTGGACAACATGACTGCTGTACTGTGGCAGTTTAACCAGGCCAGAGGAGGGCACATAGCATGTAATACAGAGTTCACAGTGCAGTCTTTGACTCACCCCCTCCTTGCTGCTGTCTGGCCTTCAGCTGCCCATCCAGGTCTGGAAACACCACCGCCAGGATCTGGAGCATGTGGGGGGTCAGGGTCCGTGTTCCGCCCCTCCTGCGAGGAGGCGACAGCTTCAGCTGGACCCGTGCAATCCTCCGGGTCCAGCCCCGAAGGTCCTGCCACCTCTTCTGGCAGTTGCGGATCCGGCGCTTGTAGACCCCCACGGACCGGACAGCCCGGACGATGTCCTTCCAGATCTCCTGCTTCCGATGGGCATTAACCTGTGAGGATGACAAAGTGAAAAGGCCATTACTACACATGCAACATATCCGTGCATGACACAGTTGTATATACATGTCTCAATCACAGGGGCACATGATGTACACAGGCAGTGCAACGCTGCCCATGGACAGTTTGCCAGAAGTCACTACATGGTATCATTGCATGGGAAGTAAAACCTTGTTCAAATGCACTGTCACTGCACCATACCTGTCCAGTGCATGTCACTACACACTATGGGGGGTGACAACTACTCAGTGAGCCTGCTAGCCAGTGGCATGCAGACTTTCAGCCTTGCTAGTCAGACAAAATGCACATTCAGAAAGGCAGTGCACAGAACACTCACCTGCTCACCTGGTGTCCCATACAGCTTGCTGTACTGTGGAAGTAGGCTGTCCAGCAGGGCCTGGTTCTCCTCAAGGCTGAAGGCTGGGGCTCTCTCCACAGTACGTGCCATTGCAGGGTCCAGAGGGGGCAGAGACAGCAGCAGTGCAGTGGCAGATGTCGTCCTGGAGCATGTAGTGCAGGCAAGTGAGCTCTCAGGGGAACAGCCAGCAATATATATGTGCTGCAGAGGCAGATACTGTCCCATGTGTCCAAAGTGATAGGTCCAAGTCGTTTGCATCTTCTGAATCTGGCCAATCCATGGAATAGCAGCACCAATACACGCCCACAGCATCCTTCAAATCTTCAACTTCATGACATACATGATTTTGCAACATTGTTGTGGGTGACCAACTGAATTTCCAGCAACCGACTCGTTCGAATTTCGAAAACGCGTCCGTTGCCAGGCTAGGCCATTGACAATGGGTGCGCACCGATCGGTCCATTGCGGTTCAACGCGTACAGGGGTACAACGCGTACCCGCGACATTGAATGCAATGGGCCGGCCGGGTGCACCGATCGGTCCATTGCGGTTCAACGCGTACAGGGGTACAACGCGTACCCAAGACATTGAATGCAATGGGCCGGCCGGGTGCACCGATCGGTCCATTGCGGTTCAACGCGTACAGGGGTACAACGCGCACCCGCACACATTGAATGCAATGGGCCGGCCGGGTGCACCGATCGGTCCATTGCGGTTCAACGCGTACAGGGTACAACGCGTACCCGCACACATTGAATGCAATGGCCCGGCCGGGTGCACCGATCGGTCCATTGCTGTTCAACGCATCCCTGTACAAGTGACTGGCATATGTCACCATGCCTGTCTCAGATGAACATATGCCAGCCACAAATAGCTCCCAGGGAGTGAGGGGCACACCTACAACACCACAGCCTGTCCAAACTGTGTCATAAGGCAGGTAAGGCTGCATTTCCTATTGTGTGTATGTTGGTGTACATGTTGTCCTGTGGGTGTCACCTGGGGGCAGCCACCCCCAGGCTGTGCACGTGTTCATGGGGACAGGATCCTGGGTGTTACGTGTACATGACCACTGTGATGTGCAACTGTTCATATCTGAGCATGTGCCATGGTCACATTTCACGGTGGTGTATGTGTATGTCATGTCACATACCCCGTGAGTCCCATGTGGGACGGTATGTTTGAGCCAGGGTGACCCAGTGGCACAATAGTGATGGTCCTCCACAGTCTGTGTGCATGTAGTGTTTACAATGTCTCTGATTTCATGTGCACAATGGGAGACAGTCTCCACATCCACGTTGTTTGTGCATGGACTTTGATGTTGTGCGTGTGTGTGTCACAGACGTCCATGTCTGTCCTGCAGAGGCAAGTGGAACCACTACCTGTGGGGGTCATGGTTGTTTTGCTGTGGTGTATACATGATACTCCATGTAATGCCAGTGTCCATGTGGCAATACAGGGTCCCTGGGAATGTACCTGTCGTTGAGGTGTGATGCCTGGGGCACATCTGTCCTCACATGTCACTGTGGGGGTGATTGTAACATGGCAGCAGGAGATGGGAACTGTGACACGGCCTCATGATATCCAATGGGCCAACCTGGGACTAATTGATGCCACTTGTTGAACCGTGATGACAGATGTTGGCCATGTATGTACCATACATGTCCTTACGGAACTGCACACTTCATGTAGTTGTGCCTCATAATGATGTATGATGTGATATTGAGTGTGTTCAATGCCGCATATGTGGGGTGACTGACAATCTTGCTTTCTTCTCCTCTGCACTGCAGGGCTCCTGCTGTCCATAGACCATTCCCAGACCTGGCAACGATGGTGGAACGGGACAGCATCCGACGGTACCGCTTCACCAGGCAGCTGATTGAGGATTTGGCAGTGCAGTTGGCCCCACATTTACAGCCTGGCCGGCCGTATCCTACAGCGCTGACCCCCAAGGTGAAGGTGATGGCAGCCCTACACTTCTTTGCCACTGGTACCTTTCAACATACTGTGGCGACTGCTGGTGGGATGTCACAGACCATGTTCAGCCGTGTGCTCCGCGATGTTTTGGAGGCAATGTTGCTATACCTGAACTGGTACATCTATTTCCCTAGACTGCAACGACTCACTGACGTGAAGAGTGACTTCTTTGCCCTGGGGAGGATGCCGCATGTTATTGGCTCCATCGATGGGACACATGTGGCTTTGGTACCACCACAGGCACATGAACAGGCCTACCGTAACCGCAAACACTACCACTCGGTCAATGCACTGCTGGTGTGTCTTGCAGATATGACCATCTCACACGTGTGTGCCCGTTTCCCTGGTTCAGCACACAATGCCTTTGTGATGAGGAGTAGTCGCATCCCCAGGATGATGGCACAGATGCAGAACCAGCGTGCCTGGCTTGTCGGTTTGTACTGACTTTGTGCCATTGTGTGTGATCTGATTTGTAGTATTCCGCCCACTTTTCCAAGTCAGCTAATGTGCACTTGTCTGTGCGTAGGTGACTCGGGATACCCCAACATGCCGTGGTTGCTGACACCCCTCAGGAACCCTGTGACACCAGCCCAGATGCGCTACAATGAGGCACATGGTCGGACCAGGAGAGTGATTGAGCAGACATTTGGTCTCCTGAAGAGCCGCTTCCGCTGCCTCGACAAGACAGGAGGGTCCCTCCCATATGCCCCAGCGAAGGTGTGCAAGATTATCATCGTCTGCTGCATGCTCCACAACCTGGCAGTGCGGAAGGAGTTGCCTCTCATCCAGGATGACAATGACCAACATCCGCCACCTGTGGAGGATCCTGGCCTGGACCACGATGCCAGTGATGATGATGATGATGGTGATGTCCTCACACAGCTCATCACCAACTTCTTTAGCTGAATGTGAGTATCCTGTGGTGTCATGTCAATGATGTGAGTTGGCATGATATGTGTAGGTGGTGCTCTGGTGCTGTTAGAGTGTGTCCATGGGCTACTTGACTGGATGTGTGTAGCGATGTGTGCTTACAGGTAGTCTGTACTCCCCAACAGTGTTGACATGCTAACTTGGTTCTGGGTGGGTATCTTGTAACATGTATTGTGCATGAGTTTTGCTGTTCTGTCCTGTTCTCCATTGCTTTTGACTGTGTGTCATTTCTGTCCTTCACAGGGTACTTTCAGATTCGTTTGGTCAACTGTGTCCACCGACGACGTCATTGTACTTCCAGGGTGGTAGCTGTTGTGTCCCTACAGGTGATGTGCGCCACACCCATGGACTTCCTTCCTTCTACAGTTGTTGACTGTGTGCCCGCTGCCAGGTGGGATTACCTTGCATCTGTAGTGGTTACGACATGTTGCAACTGTGTAATAAACCTGTGCTTCACTTTGTGATGTGCGTTGTCTGTGGTCACACATTTGACTGCCATTTGCTTACTGCACCTGTGGGCTACTTGACTACAACTGTGAATAGGTGTGGTGTCTGTGCATTGCACCGTCTTTCCTGGCAACATCAGTGTAGGCAATGAGTCAGATGGCCTAGGTGTGTATGTGTTGTGTAGCCCTGGTGGTGTGTCTCCCTCATATGTGTCACGTTGCCATTACTCACATGCCTGTGTTGTACTTGCTGTTGCAGTTCGCATACACAGTGTAATTTTGCAGTTCATCATCCCCATGACAGCACCCACGTTGGAATCACAACAGAGGCAAGTATGGTGTATTAGTGTGTTTATTGTGATACATTTGTGTGAATAGTGCACAGGATGGTTAGTGCTGTACATTTATATTGCAATCAGAAGTTCCTAGATGAATTGAAAGTCATGGTAGACAAAATCCCCAGTATCGGGGCCACAGTTGTCTGAGACATTGGTCCAACTTGTACTCCCAATGTCATGTGTGGGAGTTGTGTTGCCGTCAACAGGGTGAACAGTTTGCGCACAAAGGTGATCGTCCAGAACAGGTTCAGGCTTCCTGGGGGTTGCACATGGCCATCAGCCTCTCACTTGCCCCTCCTCGGACGACCCCTCTTCTTTGGGGGGGGCCCCTCAAGTACAGGCTGCTGCGGTGCAGGGGACTCTCCGCCAGAGTCATCCTCCCTCCCTGTGGCAGTTGCAGTTGTTTCAGCACCAGATGTTGTTGGCACACAGGGAGGTGTAGACTGGTTGCTGGTCATCTGGCGGAGGCATTGTAATATGTCCCTATGCACCGCCGTCATCTCTTGCAGTGTGTCCCACTTGGACTCCACGCGGGACATGTGTGAGTCCAAGCGGGCATGATGGGCAGCCTGCTGCTCTTTGTTGTCCCTGAGGAGCCCCACTACCTGGCTGAGATCTCCGGTGCTGGACTGGTACGCATCGGCTATGCGTGCCAGTTGTGGGTCATCATGCACACCAGACACCTCTGCAAGCAGCGACCTCTGTCTCCCACCCCTCCCACCACCCCAGCCGACATGTGCAGTGCGTGCAGTAACACGCACAGATGACCCTGGTCCCCTTGGGGGTTGGTGGTGGTGGTGGTGTCCATGGCCCCACGTTGGTCCATGGTCCCTGTGCTGGTGGTGCTCCTTGTTCTGTCCATGTCGGCAGGGATGGTATTTGTGGTGACAGTCGTTGGAGGGGTGGGTGCAGGGGGTGCAGCTGGTGGTCCTGCTAGTGCTGCAGCTGGTGGTCCTGCTGGTGCTGCATGATGACTTGCACCGGAGGTGCCAGGTTGGTCTTCTTCATCCGAGGAGGGCAGAGGCTGTTCGACACCAGTGAGCTCCGTATCCTCTTGAGCCTGGGACTGGGCTCCTCAGCGTCTGCTGCTGTGTCCCCATCATCACCTGTTTTTGGGAGACACACACAATGTATGTTATGTTTCTGCAGGCATCAATGGTTGACACACCTGACAGTTGTGACTGTGCCTCTGGGTGCGGCCTGTACATTGCATTGTCCTAAGTTGTCACAGTCAGGGGTTGATATTGGTGTAGCACATTGTCCTGCATTATTTGGGCATTTCTATGTATTTGTTGGGGGTGTGAACATGGTCTGCATTGGTTGTATTTGGTTGACAGCCGGCCCTCCTTCCCACCCAGCCAGTCAGTTATCCCACCATGGACTGTGCTTGCATTGCAGGGAGTGAAAGTTGTCTTTCAAGATGTCAGTCAGTGGTGTCCTGCTGTTGGTTGTTGCACAGTTGCCAGCGGGGCCTTGTGCTCCCCACAGCAGTTGCCAGTGTCAGCCATCTTGTCAGTTGTTTTCCACTACCTGTGATGTGAGCATGGTTCAGGGTGGTGTTGATGGGACAGTTGTGGGGGTGAGCTATGTCTGTGACTATGACTCCCATCATGCTATTGCCTCCACCCCACTTCCCAGCATTCCCATACTTACTTGCTTTTGTGGGGAGTTCAGTGTGTGTGGGTGTGAGAGCAATGGCAAGATGGCTGACAGTGGTGTCCTGCTGTTGGTTGGTGTGCAGTTCCCAGCATGCCCTTGTGCTCCCCACAACACAGCACCAGTGTCAGACATCTTTGATGGGCCTTTCCACTCTCTGTGGGATGTGCATGTGTGAGTGTGAGCTTGCTGGGCCATGTGGGTGGGGGATGTTGAGCTGTGACTACGACTCCCATCATGCTATTGCCTCCACCCCCTTCCCAGCATGCCCATGCTTCCTTCCCTTTGACTCTGCTTCCCTGTGGGGTTGTGTGCCTGTGCTGGCAAGATGGCTGACAGTGTAATCCTGGGGTTAGTTCTGCTACAGGTCCCATGTGTGTCCTTGTGCTTCACTCTGCATGACCCAGTGTTGTGGTTCTTTGTGGGATAGATTATTGGTGTGTGAGGCAATGCATTCTCCCAGGTGAGTTGTGTGGAGTTTGTGTTAAGGGGGAGGTGTGAAAAGCTGCTGGTGACTGTGGTCGGTGCTGTGAGTCCTCCTTCCCACCCAGCCAGATATCCCACCATGGACTGTGCTTGCATTGCAGGGAGTGAAAGTTGTCTTTCAAGATGTCAGTCAGTGGTGTCTTGCTGTTGGTTGTTGCACAGTTGCCAGCGGGGCCTTGTGCTCCCCACAGCAGTGGCCAGTGTCAGCCATCTTGTGAGTCCTTTTCCACTCCCTGTGATGTGAGCATGGTTGTGAGTGGTGTTGATGGGCCAGTTGTGAGGCTGAGCAATATCTGTGCCTACTACTCCCATCATGCTATTGCCTCCACCCCCCTTCCCAGCATTCCCATCCTTCGTTCCTTTTGACTCTGCTTCCCTGTGGGGTGGGCTGCCTGTGCTGACAGGATGGCTGGGAGTGTTGTCCTGGCAGTTGTTTGGCTAAAAGTCCCAAGAGTGTCCCTGTGCTTCACACAACATAACCCAGGGTGGTGGTTCTTTGTGGGATCTTGAGTTAGGATGTGAGGCATTGCATTCTCCCAGGTGGGTTATGTGGAGTTTGTGTTGAGGGTGTGTGTGAGGGGAGGTGCTTTGACTATGGTCAGTGCTGCAAGTCCTCCTTCCCACCCAGCCAGATATCCCACCATGGAACGTGCTTGCATTGCAGGGAGTGGAAGTTGTCTCTCAGGATGTCAGTCAGTGGTGTCCTGCTGTTGGTTGTTGCACAGTTGCCAGCAGGGCCTTGTGCTCCCCACAGCAGTAGCCAGTGTCAGCCATCTTGTGAGTCCTTTTCCACTCCCTGTGATGTGAGCATGGTTGTGAGTGGTGTTGATGGGCCAGTTGTGAGGCTGAGCAATATCTGTGCCTACTACTCCCATCATGCTATTGCCTCCACCCCCTTCCCAGCATGCCCATCCTTCCTTCCTTTTGACTCTGCTTCCCTGTGGGGTGGGCTGCCTGTGCTGACAGGATGGCTGGGAGTGTTGTCCTGGCAGTTGTTTGGCTAAAAGTCCCAAGAGTGTCCCTGTGCTTCACACAACATAACCCAGGGTGGTGGTTCTTTGTGGGATCTTGAGTTAGGATGTGAGGCATTGCATTCTCCCAGGTGGGTTATGTGGAGTTTGTGTTGAGGGGTGTGTGAGGGGAGGTGCTTGTGACTATGGTCAGTGCTGTGAGTCCTCCTTCCCACCCAGCCAGATATCCCACCATGGAACATGCTTCCATTGCAGGGAGTGCAAGTTGTCTCTCAGGATGTCAGTCAGTGGTGTCCTGCTGTTGGTTGTTGCACAGTTGCCAGCAGGGCCTTGTGCTCCCCACAGCAGTACCCAGTGTCAGCCATCTTGTGAGTCCTTTTCCACTCCCTGTGATGTGCGCATGGTTCATGGTGGTGTTGATGGGACAGTTGTGGGTGTGAGCAATATCTGTGACTACGACTCCCATGATGCTATTGGCTACACTGACTTTCCCAGCATACACAGAATCGTACGGTCTCCGTTTCGTTCACGCTGTGTTTGTGCTATTTTCTATGCTGCGTACGCGTCGGTCGCGGTGTTTTGTGTTACTTCGGCTCGCAGTTTTGTATGCGTGTCGGTCGTACGGCTTGTCCTCCGTACGACTCGGTCGTGGTTTTCGCGCCTTGCATCGTACTTTGCTGTTTGGAGTTCGCGGGTACGTTTCGGTCGGATTTGTTCCGGGTGCGTGTCGGTCGGTTCGATTCGCGTGGTTTTTCCGGCCGGATTGCTGTTTTCCGTGCGGCTCGGTCGTTCGGCTTGGGTTCCGTACGTGTCGGTCGGATTTTGCACGCTTTGCATCGTACTTGGCGGGTCGGGCGCCACAGGTACGTGTCGGTCGGAATTAATTCCGGCTCCGAGTCGGTCGGTGCTTTTTCCGGCCCGAATCGGAATCGACCCCTCTGTGCTTTAACAGCAAGTAGAATTGAGGCGATTGGGAGGTGGACCTTTTTTGTGCAGCAAACCGATCCCGAGGTATCAGCAGGCTGACAGTGGTACCAACTTCATGTTTGGGTACATGAAGGCCATGTGGAAGGAGTGTGGGGTAACCTAAACGTTCTCTGCCCCTTAACACCCCCAAACCAACGGGTTGCTTAAAAGATTCAACCAAACCCTAAAAAGCAAGATTATGGGTCTACGCAAACCCATGAGGCTTAAGTGGGACGTCCTCCTGCCATGTCTTTTGTTTGCATACAGGGAAGACCCGCAGAAGGGGTTTAGCTTCAACCCCTTTGAATTTCAGTATGGGCACCCTGTGAGAGGGCCTCTCAGTTTGATGAAGGAGGGCTGGGAGCAAGCTCCCAGAAGAGCCCCCCAGGTTATGGTCAGCTACATGCTGGCCCTTTGCAACCAAACAGCTCGCATCTGGAAACTGGCCCAAGAGAATCTGAAAGCCAGCCAGGAGAACATGAAATGCTGGTATGACCAGAATGCCACTTTGGTTGAGTGTCAGCCTGGCCAAAAAGTATGGCTGATGGAGCCCGTGGAGCCCCGGGCTATGCAAGACTGCTGGTCTGGGCCTTATGAGGTGAAGGAGAACAAGAGTGATGTCACCCACTTAGTGGACCTCAAGACTCCTAGGAACCCTTTGAGGGTCATGCATGTCAATTGCTCCTGGTTACAGATGGGGTGGAAGAGAAAAGTGAACCTCTCCCTGGCCTCCTTTCTTCCAAGGAGCAGGATGGGTCAGTGTAGGGTGCCAGCCTTTCCCCTACGCTGACCCTAGATCAACAGAGAGACTGCCGCCAGTTACTGGGGCAGTTTGCCTCTTTGTCCTCCCTTACCCTAGGACTCACTACATGGTGTACCCATGATATTGATACTAGGGACAACACGGCTGTGAAGAACAAAATTTGCAGATTGTCTGATAAGGTGAGAGCCAGCATTAAGGAGGAGGTGTCTAAGATGCTGGTGTTAGGGGTTATTGAGCCCTCAAACAGCCCTTGGTCCAACCCAGTGGTGTTGGTCCCCAAGGCTCTCCCTCCAGGTGTCATGCCTGAACGTAGGTTCTGTGTGGTCTACCGTAGGCTCAATGCGGTTACCAAGACTGACACGCACTCAATCCCCAGAGCTGATGAGCTCATAGACCTGCTTGGAGCTGCCAAGTTCCTCAGCATGTTTGACTAAATGTCTGGGTACTTGCAGATTGCCTTGACCAAGGGGGCTGAAGAGAGGGCTGTATTCCCTACATTAGAAGTGTACTTCCAATTCCAGGTCATTCCCTTTGGGTTGAAGAACTCCCCTGCTACCTTCCAGAGGTTGGTCAACCAGGTCCTGGCTGGGTTTGTAGAGCTTCAGTGCCGCCTACCTAGACGGCATTGCAGTCTTCAGCTCTAGCTGGGAGGACCACCTGTGCCACCTCAGGGAAGTGCTTCGGGCTCTGCAAAGTGCAGGCCTGACTATTAAGGCCATTAAGTGCCAAATAGGGCAGGGCTCAGTGGTATACTTGGATCACCAAGTGGGACGTGGCAAGGTGCACACCCTCCTGGCCAAAATTTAAACCATTCTGGCTTGGGAACACCTCAAGACCCAGACATAGGTGAGAGCCTTCATAGGCCTCACTGGCTATTATGGGATATTCATCAAGGGGTATGTCACCATTGTTGTCCCCTTGACAGAGCTGACTTCCAGGAAGCAGCCATGTCAGGTGATAAGGACGAAGGCGTGCCAGAAAGCTTTTGACACACTGAAGGAGGCCATGTGCACAGCATCTGTGCTCAAGGCCCCTGACTTCTCCCAAGAATTCATTGTCCAAGCAGATGCCTTTGAGGGCCTGGATCAGCCTGTAGCTTTCATCAGTAGGAGGCTACTTTCCAAGGAACATAGATAGAGCTCAATAGAAATGGAAGCCTTTACTGTGGTCTGGGTCCTGAAGAAGCTAAGGCCATACCTGTATGACACTCACTTCTGTGTTCAGACAGACCACAGGACCCTCAGATGGTTAATGCAGATGAGGGGTGAGAATCCCAAACTGTTGAGGTGGTTCATCGCCCTACAGGGAATAGACTTTACGGTGAAACACAGTCCTGGAACAGACCACGCCAAAGCTGATGGTCCCTCCAGGCACTTCCGCCTTAGTGAAGTGAACTCCCTAGAAGTTGGGTAGCTCTACCCACTTTGAGCTGAGGGAACACGTGTTAGACGTGCCGTCCTTGGCGCAGTTTTCCCTGACTTTTTGCCTTCTGACCTCCTGTTTTGCTGACTTCATTTTTGCTGGCTGCAGGATCTTCAGCACATTACCACTGCTGACCAGTGCTAAAGTGCATGTGCTCTATCCCTACTAATATGGTAACATTGGTTTATCCACAGTTGACATATTTAATTTACTTATAAGTCCCTAGCAAAGTGCGCTACATGTTCCCAGGGCCAGTAAATGAAATGCTACTAGTGGGCCTGCAACACTGATTGTGCCACCTACTTCAGTAGCCTTTCAAAAATGGCACAGGTCTGCCTTTGGAGAGCCTGTGTGTGCAGTTTTAAACTGCCATGTGGACCTGGCAAGTTAACCCTCTTGCCAAGCCCAAACCTTCCTATTTAATACATATACGTCACCCCTAAGGTAGGCCCTAAACAGCACTAAGGGAAAGGTGTAGTGTATTTAAAAAGTAGGGCATGCACTTTTTATTCTTATATCGTGGTAGTGAAAACCTATTCAATTAATTTTTCACTACTGCAAGGCCTATCTCTCCCATAGGTTAACATTGGTATTACCTTATAACATTTTATAAGTGTAATTTCCAATTGGGAAAAGATAGATATTTCGAATCTGGTGTCTCTGGATTCGCAATTTAAAATCACTACTTATGGTAAAGTTGGTGACTTTTTGACAAATGTGGATTGCACATTTAGCAGTAATTTGTCAATTTTCGTGGTTGTGTTCAAAGTGGAATTCTGCGCGTCCTCTGTGTCGGAGACCCTTTTCTCAACTATATCCAGTCTCTCCGTGTGTTTCTCCAGACGTTCGGACATTCTGTCCCTCCAGAACGTGAGGGCGTTGATTTTCCCTTTGATTTTAGTCAGGCCGCGCTGCATTGCCGTTAGGATTTGCTTCAAATCGCAGCCGTATCCCCCATCTCAGAACCTGACTCCGAAGCATTTTTTTCTATGTCCTGCTGCCTGGGAGCCAACCGGATAGCCCCCCTAATTCCAAATCTGGTAGGTGAGGAGCAGGCTGGTTTAGTCTCTGGACGTAATTTAACTGTAAACCTCAGAACCGTGTTTGGCGCGATTCAGCATATAAACCCAGAAGTCAAAACCGCTGCGTTTTTTTTAGACACTGAGAAAGCATTTGACTCTGTGGCATGGCCGTTTATGGAAGCTGTGTTGTGGTGCATTGGTGTGGGTGAGGTTTTTCTCCAGCTTGTAAAAGTATTGTACGAAGCGCCGCTAACCAGAGTTAGGCTGGGGAACAGAGTTACATCTCCAATCTCCATCTCTAGAGGTACCCGGCAGGGATGCCCTCTGTCCCCATTGTTGTATGCGCTTGTAGCGGAGCCCCTGCTATGCGCACTGAGAGAGTAGCATGGCAATAGAGGAGTGCGCTTCCCAGGCTACCAATTGATAGCTTCAGCCTATGCTGATGGCATGCTCCTTTATATCCGGGACCCCGAGACTCATCTCACTCCAGTACTCGCGGAGGGAATAGCACTCGTTACTTAGCATGCGTTTAGTACGCATGCCATTATAACGCGGTCGTTAGAACGACCGCGTTGTTAGTTCTCATACCTTTACTACGCAATTCGGAACAACGAATTGCAGTAGGGGGCGCTGGATGTTGGAATAGTATAATTTACTATTCCAACTCCAGTCTTAGCGGACACTAGGGAAGGTGTTGGATTTTAAATCCAACACCTTCTCCCCCCTAACGCAAGTCGTTGTTCCGACTTGCGTAGTAAAGGTATGTGAACTAACAACGCGGTCATTGTAACGACCGCGTTGTAATGGCAGGCGAAGTATCGCATGCGAAGTAAACGCTGTTTCCCCGCGGAGGTGGTCCGTTTTGGGGAGTTATCTGGCTTAAAGATTAACTGGGCCAAATCCTTGATTTTCCCATTAACCCCGGTGACGGCTCAAGTACGTCTGAAATTCCCATTGCAGTGGACCACGGACTCGGTCCGTTATTTAGGTATACAAGTACACACGGATTCCGCTGTAGTACTCACAGATAACTACGGTAAAGCCCTTGGTAGGCTTGAGGAGGACATTACCAGATGGATCGGGCTGCCCCTCTCGTTGATAGGGCGGATTTCATTAATGAAAATGGTTATTCTCTCAAGATTTTTATTTCTCTTTCAAAATATACCCATGCTTCTACCGGAGAACATATTTGCCAACTTTAGGTCACTTTTGATTAAATTAGCTTGGGCTGGTAAATCACCGCGAGTTAAGTGGGAAACGCTTACTTTACCATATTCCATGGGAGGTCTCAATGCCCCTGACCTTGAATTATATTACAGGGCAGCCCAGTGCTCACATGCCCACACATGGATGCACGGCTCTCAGGCCCTCCCACATTTACACATAGAGAAAGTTGCTGCCAACCCAGACACATTGCCACAAGTAGTATTGAATAAGCCGTCTAGGAGGCACAGTATATTGGACTCCCTCAACTCTACTATACACGCCCCTGCATAATCTGCTTAATAGACAAGCTGGCACGCTTATGTACTCACCTCTGATTCCCCTAGAATGGTGCACCTGGCTCCCGATGGGGAAAGAGAGGGAAGTATCTAAGTCTTTACAGAGGGTAGGCATCACTGAAGTAGGCGATCTGTTTAGGGATGGTGTACTGAGCATATGGGAGGATATATTAGCTGAGGGACATGCCCCTTCGACTCTTGCTCAATATCAGTACCTCAGAGTTCGTCACGCGTTACAAGCACTCCTGGGAGATGGCCTGCAGGAGCCAGCAGAGGTCCTCACCCTAACACACATTATCCGTACTTCCTCCCCTACTAAATTGGTCGCAAGAATCTACAGCATTATGCAAGAAAACAGAAGGTCACTACACTCGAGAGCACGACAGGACTGGTAAAAGTTTTTAGCTCAAGTAATAGGAGAGGTTGATTGGTGCTACTGCTGTGAGGTGACCAGACGAATCTCACTAAATGGCAGGCATCGTACATCCATTTTAAATATATAAATAGGATATATTACACTCCAGATAGGTTGCATAGATATGGCTTGAGAGACTCAGCTACTTGTGATCATTGCACAGAGCCAGTAGCCAGCTTTCTGCATGTAGCCTGGTACTGCCCTAAAATCTTGGAGTTCTGGGAGAAAGTATTTCATATCCTAAACTAAATCACTGCGCTTTCGCTCACCCCAGACCCATTCTTCGCCCTAATGGGGTATGATAAAGAAATCAATAAGGATGTAAGGCGGCTGGTGGCGATTGGCTTCCTGCTTGCCAAAAGGCTGGTGGCGATGCGTTGGGCTAGGGGTCCAATACCAACAACAGACGAATGGACCAAAGACATGATATACTGCAACACGCAGACGGACACATACAGTGAACTTCTACCTTCGCAGGCCTGGCCAAGGCTTTCTGGAGTCTATTCCAACAATACCTGATAGGCAAAGAAACAGGGGAACCTGAGGGTGCTTTAGATGGGGAGGCACACATCAGCTAGGCAGAGTACTGGGATAGGGAAGCAACGCGGTCATAACCGGAAAACAGTCGTAGTCTAATAATTTCTTTTGTCATTTTCAACATGTTGGGAAATATCGGAGGGAAGCTTACGGTCGTAACAACTTCAATGTGGTTTTGATACCTGTTTTACTGTATGCATGGTCGATATGTCTTGAACTGCACCCATACCTTGAAAAAGTATAACTGCCTTGTGTTATGTTAATTGAAAACTAATAAAGAAAATAAACATAAATAAATAATAAAAAATATTGGTCAAGAAACGAGGTTGTGGCGAGCAGTTTTTGCAGCTAGACAGGTTATCGTAATAAATGGAATTGCTTTGACCCTCTGAGGGTGTCAATCAGTCACCTTTGTGTGGCACCTTCCTTTCAGTGTCCTTCTGTTTGTGGCCTTTACAACCGGTATCACCAGCACCTTTGACCAGAAGAAAAAAGGATTCATATGGGCAGTTTTGAAACCCCTACTAACAGATCACTCCTCCCTTTGCCCCCCCCCCATCCCCCTCCCCAATTGCCCTATTGGTTTCTTCTCTCTCTGGGACCCATGCTTGTTCTTCCACTGCCCCATATTAAAGCGTGTTTTTCTTATAAACTGTCTGAAGGAGTCAATCCATGAGTCATGGGTTTGGGAATGGCAATGCATTACAAGATTGTCTATGTTTGTGCCATGAATCTCTTTGCAAAAACTCATGCATCGCTTTGGGGGCTATTTATGCAGGTGAGTCCTGCCAAACCGGTTAGACATGAGGCGCTGCAGCACCAGTGTGCAGAGAAGTGAGCGGATGCACTAGAACTTCTCGCTGCAGGGGTCCCAGCCCATATCCCAACTTCGAGAAACACATGGGTTTGAGAACCAGCCAAGTGGAAACAGTGACCCACAATTAAAGGTGCCAATGTTGGGGTTGTGGTCAACTGTGTCACTGTGTAGAGCTCTGCCATTCCTGCTCTACCCTATGTTTTTCCTCCTGTGGACTCAACAATCTGCAATCCCACTAAAGAAGCTCCACCAAGGGGGTCCAACCAAAGTGCACCCCCAAACATAGCGAGGGAGGCTATGTCCCCTCTTCCTAGGTTATGAGGTGACTTGCTGTTCTGGCAGTGATTCCTCTTTATTGACACTGGCCACTTTATCAGCAAACCTGGGAGAAGATTACATATCAGCTCCCCTTGTTAAAGTCCCCAAAAATTAGGGTCCTTTACCTCGCCTCATGTTAGTGGCATTTCGGTGTAACTTATGTGTTGTGTGTGAGTGCTTCACTGCATGAGCATCTCTGGAAAAAGGCTTTTCCTTGGATTGTCTTGCCACCCTAATCAACTTTGTTTCAGGTAGTTCTTTTTTTGCCCCTTGTCTCTCTGGTAGCTTGACAAATGTTTCTAGTTGGCAGTGAGTGCAGTGTCACTTTCAGATACTAATCGTCACCGGTATAAACATGACTTGAACGCCGGACGTATAAATGGCGTTGGTTTAATCATCATAGGTTACAAGAATAAGTACACGCATACCCCACCAGACGCCTGTGTCCAGTCACTCACATCTAACACTTCCAAATACCAGAATCTGAAGGGCATTCAGAACATTCCCTCAGTCAATCTCAAACAGATCACGCCATTTTACTTCACCACTCGCACATTACGTGAATTACGGCATAACAGTTTCCCTGGCCAAATGAGTTGTGGAAGCTTTGCGTCAAGATGGCCACAATTCCACCTCGGCCTGCCAGATAGGTTTCTTAAAATTGAAAACATGCTCTCTGGAACTTCACTAGATTTTGTTCCATGACTGGTTATGCCTCTGTGGTCAATGCTTCTTTACCTTAAACCTATTACAAACTTAGAATAAGAATATGGGGTGAGTGTACTGTAAGAAATTGGGCTATTGGTTGAGAGGGGTGGAAACCTCACTCAAGCAACAACCACAATCCTTGTCGGGTGAACCACAAAAAGTCACAGTGGTAGCTTGGCAAAAAAACAGTTAGGCTTAAGTTAGAGGCAATGTGTAATGTATGTTTGCAGCACACAAACAGTAATAAAGTGAAAACACAGCACAAGAAAAATCTCAAACCAATTTTGAGGAATAGAGTAAATTTTAATAAATAAAATTACACCAAAACGAATAAAATAAAATCGGTAGAACCGTAGATATTAATTTTTAAACTTTTAGGTGAAAATAGCGCCAAGAAGCACAAAGCACTACATGTGGTTATCTGGTCGTGCTAGACTGGGAAAAAGTCACAAGTTCAGGCCAACCTAGATGGAGCGCAGGTCAGAGACAGGGACAAGGTTAGTCCAGCTGACCAGTTACCTTCTCAAGTCCCACACGAAGAGGTGCTTTCCTTTTGGAGGGGGCCGCAAGGAGGAGGCTACCAGCACAAGGAGCCAGTTGTCACTGGAGCTTCACATTGATTGATCGTTGCGGGCTGTTACTACTGGCCTGAAGTGCAAGTCTTTCATTGCTGGTCATCACAGACAATTGCTGTCGGTGCAAAGAGCAGGTCCCGTAGGAGCTTTACGTAGGTGGTCGTCTTTGGCAGTCGATTATCGGTGCGAAGAGGTAACTTTGCGGTTGTGAAGAACCCAAACATCAGGATTTTTCATCTTTTCTTGAGGAGGAGTTCACACTGATGCCAGCCAAGGGTCCAAGACCTGGGGGTGCACCTCTTGGGGATCAGGGCTCACTCCAGCAGAGGCCAGCAGAAGGGTTCAGGCAGGTCCAGGCAAATCCAGTTGGTGCTGATCAGCAGGACAGTTGCAGGAAGGCCTCTGGCAGCATGTTCTGTCCTTGTAGTTCACACAGGAGGTCAGCCAACTGACCCTTGGAGTCAATCTGGGGAGCCTGTGATCAAGGCAAGCAGGTCCAATCTTCTTTCTTCAGACAGCAGATCAGTCTTTCCAGCGGCAGGGCAGTCCTTATGGCAGCAGGGCAGTCCTTCTGAAACTGGTCCAGGAGCGTTCTGAAGAGTGGTTCTGAAGATCCCATTTTTATACCATATGATAATTGGAAATTGATTATTAACTTATAAGTGTAGCTCTTGTTCAAGAGGTAAGAAAAGATATGGTATTCAGAGGACAGGATTATTTGAGGACGGTGGAACTCTTATTCAAGAACTAAGCACTGCTCTAATATATGCAGGGTAGGACGATTTGAGAATGGTGGTGGACAGTTTAGCACAAGAGGGGTAATACATGATTTTGAGCCTAGTTGAAGGTCATGAGAGTTTACTTGTTCACAAGCGTACTTGAAAATATAGTGACATACAGTGTTATCTTCTAAGCATACATAGCAAATTGAATGTTGCCTTTATTTTGTTTGTAGGTGCTGTATAAAATATATCATTAAACCTTATCCTTTTCTCTGTCCCCAACAGATCACTGCAGTTCCATAACCAACATCTTCTGGAGGACCCACGTTTCACATTTGCCAATTTTGGGAAGGTGAGTTTCCAAGTGAAAGCCTCCCTATGCTGAAAGGAACTCCTTACTGAGGCGAGGTTAGAACAAAAACTATTATCTTTCTGAAAAAAAAACACCTGAGGTTTTCCTTTTCCATGGAAATGGGGATGCCCCAATGTCACCTTTTCTCCTCACATAAGTGTTCCAGTTTTGGTGTCTGAAGAGCATTCCAAGGGGTATATTCACAAGAACGTGCGCTAAACGTCTCCAAAAAATGTTAACGCAACTTCACACATCGCAGTCTATCGCGGGAAAATAACCCCGTGTTAACGTGGAATTCACAACACGGCGGTACCATGCGATAGTCTCCCGAAAACGCGGACAATGTCCGCGATACAACAACCGCGACAGTGATAAAAACCCAAACCCCAACGCAAAAAAACATGCGATGGGCCAAACCGCGATTAGGAAATCAGCGATAAGCAGCGCCAGGCCTGCAATACACACACAGCAGGCGGGAAAATCACTACAAAAGTAGAAAAAACACACAAACACAAAATAACCAACACCAAAGCACCATGGAGGCATCTGGAGCAGGCGCAGAGGACGAGCGGAACCCCACAAGCACCCCCTGATGCCCAGCCTGGGACCTCGGGGACAGGGAAGGGCAAGGACAAGAAGAAGAGGAAGAGGCGGTTCGGTCCACAGGAGAATTGGATCCTGGTCACGGAGGTGACGGAACACCATCAAGAACTGTTCGTCACCTCCAACGTGTCATTGGGCACCAAAAATGGAATATGGCGGTCCATCGTGGACAAGGTGAATGCCGTCGGAGAGCACAAGAGGTCAATGGACGAGGTCAAGAGGCGATGGATTGACATCAAGCGCAAAACCAAGGAGAAACTCGCAGGCAACCAGAAGGCAGCATTGCAGACTGGAGGCGGGAGCCCAGCGCCACAGCTGGAGCTGGATGACATGGAGGAGCTGGTGTCGACAGTCATCAGTGTGGAGACTGTGGCAGGAGTCGGGGGACCAGACACTGCTGGACATGACACAACACAACAGCAACAGGGTGAGTAACCACCAGGTACTGGGGGACGGGGGAGATGGCCACAATGGCACACATGCACAATCAAGCAGAGCACAGTGCACACCCACAATGACTCTGGATCATGGCCCTGATCTACAGACTGTCACAATGTACAATGCCATGCTGTCTGAATGTGAACATGTACCATGCGGCTACATACATGTGGACACATTGTAATACAGCATCTCCCCTTCACATTGCAGAGGCACCGTCAACACCTCCTGCAGAGCAGTCCCAGCCACTCTTCACTGATGACGAGGAGGACACCCCCAGCATCGACACCCAAGCCCTCCAAGACATCATTGACATCATCCGCAGCTCACCTCCCGGATCAGGGCAGCCCAGCTGCATCGAGGAGACCCCACCCACTCCACAAACCACCCAGCAGGAGGCACCCACAACCCCGGCTGTCTCCCAAGACCCCCACGAACAACACATGGCCTTCCAACGCCGTGTGTTGGAGCGCCAGAGGGAGATGGCTGAGCAGGTGCGGGTGGGGTTCGACCTCATGGCTACCAAACTTGATGCCATCCATGGGTGTCTAAGTCCCATCAGGGACCACCTCCAGTCCCTAACGGACACCCACAGCCCGCTCCATGGTCTCCAACGAGCCCTGGCTGACATCGCTGGAGTCATGACTTGGAGACAAGAACACTTGTCCACTCAGAGTGGCTCCAGCGACCTCAGCCGTGAGCTGGCACACATTCGGAGGCTCATGGAGGACATGGTACGGATGGAGGCAGAAAGGATGGCAGCCACCGCTGCACATCAGCAAAATGTAGCTGGGATCTACCATGCCCTGCATATCCTCATCATGGCATTGCTGCCACAAGGCGTGGCGCAGATGAATGCTGCTGCTCCTACACTATCCACATCTCCGCACCCTGGTGTGTCAGTGCCTCACAGTGCGGCAGGCATTTCCACTCAGGCACCTGATGTGTCACTGCCACACAGTGCGGCCGACAATCCACCTCCGGCCCCTGATGTGTCAGTGCCACACAGTGCCGCAGCCGGAACTGCACCACCCACAGGTGGGGCAGAGCACACATCCGAGGATGAGGACGTGGATGGGATTGAGATCAGAAGGAGGCACTAGCATTCATTTCCGCAACCTGGCCTGTTGCTGCTTGGTGCCGCACATAGCCCCATGACCTTCCACTGACCCCCGATACACTCTGCTGCACTCACCTTGGACCGCGACATGGACTGCCATATCCTGTTTGGTGACCAATGACACGGCGACCAGACTGCGGACTGTACCCTTCCTCTTCCGCTGTACTTGTCATTCCCCGATGGACTCTGGCTGGCCCTCCACGGGCCCATGTTGTGAAGTGGGGTTGGCATGGCCCTGTACTGCTCCAGCTGCAAAACTCCACTGGATGTGCATTAAACATTCAGAAACGCACTGCTGTGTCATGTCTTTCATCATTCATGTATGAATGTGTGGATGAATGTAGGGACAGTGATTCCCCCTAACGTCAATGATGCTCATCTAGTGGGATTCCAGTCACAGTGTGCTACATTGCCGATTGCGTTCTGGGTGCCGTAGACACTACAACAGGGACACACGCATTAGTCACTTCCTTGTCCGGACATGGACTGAACCACGCCCAGAGCCCTCGAGTCATTGTTGCAAGCCCTGCGCTGGTCCTGCGTACGCCAGGCCAGACCACTCCGCTTACGCTCCGAGGGGGGGGCCACATAGCTACATGTCGCAGGTTTACACACTAGTGGTCTGCAGGTCACTGGTCTAGTTGTCAGCATGTCACGGCCACTCCCTGAGGGCAGGTTTGCACACACACCACACCCATCCGGAACAGGCGTCACAGGCCATGTGACCCCACCAATATAAGGGGCCGACAACATCACATTCCCTACTGCCGGTGGTGACTGGATGATGGACGTTCCACAGTTCTCAATCATAAAGGGCCCATGAGTTGTTGCGCACAGGGTTAGTGGCACCCGAAGCCTTGCAGCCGTCACGGGCCTACCACTACGTGGCGCTGACTGGTGTTGCACAGGGATGGTGGCACCCGAAGCCTTGCGGCCATCACGGGCCTACCCCCACGTGGCGCTGACTGGGTTGCACAGGGTTGGTGGCACCCAAAGCCTTGCGGCCGTCACGGGCCTACCACCACGTGGCGCTGACTGGGGTTGCACAGGGTTAGTGGCACCGAAATTGCTGAGCGGGTGTGCAGCCTGCGATGATGACGTGTGCACTGATGTGGTCTCTGCCATTGATGCCTCAGGACTCAGCGTCATGTGTGGGACCTGCTGGGCCGCGGTGCGGGTCCGCATGATGTGGAGCATGCCATGGTGGCGGGACCGGGGCCTGGAGCTTGCACGGGCACGTGGTGTGCCCACTGGTGGACACACCGTTGGCGGCAGGTGAGCAATGGGGCCTGGGTGCGCAAGTGCAGACAGCCAGCACTGGCCGGCGGGAGGGGGTAGGGTGCGGCTGCATGTGTGCGCAGGGACGGACAGGCGTTGTTGCCGTGTGCAGTGAGATGGACTCTGCCATGATTGACTCTGGCCTCGATTACAGATTGCAGACCTGGTGGCTTGCAGTGTATACCGGCACGTGGTTGGAGACACACCGGTGGCAGCAGGTGAGCAGTGGGGCCTGGTTGCGCGAGGGCGGCAGTGTCCCTCCCTCCCTCTCTCTCTCTCTCTCTCTCTCCCTTCCTTCTCTCTCTTTCTCTCTCTCTCTCTCTCTCTCCCCCTTCCTTTCCTTCTCTCTCTCTCTCTCTCCCTTCCTTTCCTTCTCTCTCTTTCTCTCTCAGGCCTTTCTTTCATTCTCTGTTTCTCTGTGTCTCGCTCCTTTGATGTGCGCATGACACGCGTTCTGATTTTGTGCTTTATTTTCCAGGCTGTGACATTAAGATTGTCCCGGACGGACCCGACAGGAGTCTTCCGCATTGGTGTTTTGTGTTGTATTTCAATAAAGTTTTTGGTTGTTACTTCGATGATGTGTGACTGTTTCTCGTTCTTCTGACCACACGTGTGTTTCTTTTTGTCATTGTGCGACATCATACGCTTTTTGTGGCTCTTGTGTCGTGCACGGTATGTGTTTGTCTGGGGGTGGGGATCCGGGGGGTGGGGGCCTGGGAGTGGTGGCGGTGGGTGTTGTGGCCCTCTTGGGTCTCCGAGCTGCATGATCATTGGCTCCATGGCATCTGTGGGTCTTCCGATGTGACTCTGGGCTGGGCTCCCTTTCGTGCTGCAGGTAGTCGTCCTGCTTAACACCAGCAGAAGGCAGGTGTTAAATCCCTGCTGCTACGGCGGCTTATCGCCTGTTTTTGGTTCGCATCGCAGATCTGGCAGTTTGTTGTGAAAGTGGTGTAGTGGTGTTTTCGTGTGTTTTTGCACGGGAACGCCTACTCTGCATCTCATTAGGGTTAGTTGGTGGTGTCACCCGTGGGGGTAAAATTTGCGGCAGTTATCGCGGGAATACTGGCGATGTCTGCAGTTTGCACATGCTTGTGAATGGGGCGTTAAATCTATCTCCACTTTTGATGCGTTAAGGTGGCGATAACTCGGCGATAAGTCCTTGTGAATATGCCCCCAAATGTTTTAATCAATTCAGTGGGATAGTTTTTTGGGAATCCATTGAAAGTTTGTAGGAGATACATTTATTATTTAATTTGACCATACCTTTCCTCTCCTGATGATAAATCCGTTTCATCGACATTCTAATGGGTTCTCTTATTGGCTTTTAGCTCACAACATTCCACAGCTTAGAGTACACTATAAATATGCCAAGCTGGGTGAACCCAACAGATTTCTGCCACAGAGTCCTTATCAATGCTGAAGAAGACTTCCAGGATACTCCAAGCTAATCCTCTGACTGAAAAAAGAAACACGGGAAGGAATGCACCATGTCGTGCATTCCTTCTCGTGCAGGAACGGGGGGTGCAAAACAACAGGGGGTACAACATGTGCCCCCCCCCTGCATCCACCCCTGTGCACAGAGGCACAAGTGGGACCTGTAGGGCTCCCTTTGTTGCCTCACCACCACCCTTTTTCATGACGGTGCGACCGCCATGAAAAGGGTAGCGGTGAGGCAACTCAAAATATGCTTGGTGGTGCCCCTGCGGCACCGCCAGCATATTTTGGCCTAGAACCGCTGCCAGACCGCCGCAGAATCCTTGATCCGCTGAGGTAGCAGCGGTTCAGTGGTGGTCCGACTGCCACACTTATAATACTGCAGCGGGCCTGCAGTGGGGCGGTGGTTGGATCTCCACCACGACTACCGTGGTCCCATGGACCACGGTTGTTGTAATACGGCCCTTAGTCTTCCACAGTGTCAAACATGAATAGTTTATGTGCCCAACAAATGACATTATGATTTTATCAGACATCATCTACGATAGCAACCATCAGGAGACTTTCCAGTTCCTTCTAAATAAACGTGTTAGAGCAACTGTTATGTCGATTAGAGGATCCTCTTTCAGCATAAAGCCACACCTTTTCCTGTACAGTGAACATTCCACTTCTTCATACTTCAATGTGAGAACTTGCTGGCCTGAGTCAAATACATCGTGAGGTAGATTTCTCCAAACTTTGCACCACTGCAAAGCCAGATTTTTCAGTTTTAGTGGATATGACTTTTGCATCAAAAACCACGGATGTTAATGTGAGAATGTCCATGTACCACCCATGAGACGCCCCTTGATGCAAAGTAATGCAAAGTAACGCAAAGCAAAACAATCCGCTATTTGTGTTATTTTTAATGCAATTTTCCAGTACGAAACAAAGTTTTGCCCTACAAAGTAAATGGTTTATCAAGATTCTGTACAGGTTTGCATCTCTTTTCCTGGCATCGAATAGGTGCTAAGACTTCATAAATCTGCCCATTATCTTGTTGAGGTTCAACAGCTGGAGACTGGGCCTTCTTCATCACAGCCTTTAGGTACCTAAATTATTTGCACTTAGCCTTGCGGGAGTGAAAGAATTGGTTTCAATCAAAATTTCAGTTTACGATCATCAGAGCTAATCCCCGCTATTTCTGGGTCGATGGACCTTTGACATTGAGTGAGATTAATCAGGAGCTGTACACCACATGAAATTTTAAACACAATTTACTAATCTATTTCTTTTAATCAATAATGAGAGTTTGTTATGAGTTAAAGGGTTTTAATGTTGAAATTTGTAGTACATAATCTTTATTCAAGGTCACAAGTTAATTTGTATTAATCTCAATCATCAAATGTGGACAGAAATCATTAATCAATATTAGTCAACCATGATAAAATGCATTAAGTGCGTTCCATAAAGAAAAGAATCCCTATTCTAGGAATGAGGCGAAACAGTGTCAGTCAGATCCCATAAAAAGTTCTAGTTAGAGAGAGTGAGAGTACAAGCATAACGCTTTAAAAAAAAAAACCAGTTCAATAAATCAAGAATCAGCCAAAGCAGAACTTCTCATAAAGAGATGTTCAAGAAACTCAGTAGACTCTCAAAGCAGTGTGGAATGGGGTAAGTAAGAAGCATGGAGCAAAATGTCCTATTGGCAAGTCGGGCCTATTCTAGAAACACACACTATTATAGACAAACAAAAATATTGTTGCAATCTTCATGTTGCTTCTTCTCTCTTCTGTCGAGCCATCAGCTTTTGATGCTCTCATGGGAATGCGTTCACTCCTGAGTCTTATCACAGGAACACAGTATTCTTTAGACAGCAATTTCTAAGCTTGCAACTAAGTTTTAGCATTTCTAAGTTTCACATGAGTCATTTTCCCATTCAAGTCTTCTTTCCCACGTACAAACTACATGTCTAACCTTCTAATAAAGCAAGTTTATTCATTAGCTAACAATGGTCTATGTAGAAGTTGAAACATCTATATAACAAAAAGAAAACATTTTGCACAGCAGCCATTCATTGGAAACAAATCAAAAAGGTCAAGATCAATGTGGCAGTGTCTCAGCATATTAGGCCTAGCATTTAAGTATGCTTGCCTAGTGAAATTTTTGCATTAATTTGTGTTATAAATCTCATTAGCTTTGCACATTTATTAATATTTATTCTCAATAATTTTAAAACGCTTCTTCAATTCCCACCTCTGTTGGTTATCTAACCATCACATTTTCTTCACAAATGAATCTTTCGAGTTTGCTCTCACCCACAGTTGAGCCTTTTCTCTTTCTTTTCATATTCTCAGACTCCTTTAACCTCTTGAATTCTTAATTGATGTGATCATTTAATTCTAATTCCCTCTTTATCTGTTTGTTTCTCTCTCTGTTCTTTCTTTTATTAAAATTTTGAGAACCCCTCCTCAAGTAGCAGCAAACCAGTTGCCAATAGCAGAAACTTCTTCACCTAAATTTCTAAATCCCCAGGAGTTTCTAATGATTCTAATTCAGGTTTCAGATCAGAAATGTTCTTTGTGAATTCTAGAATTTTCTTACTCTCATCCGATATATATGAGCAGCAATGCTGAACTTTCAGCATCTTGCAGACTCCCCCTTTTTCTGCGAGCAAAATGTCTAATGCTAGGCGACTTTGTTAAATCATGGATTTAATAGCCACTAATTCCATATGAACAACTAATAAAGCTCCAGAAGTGCTGGTTGCCAACATGTCCACAACTGTTGAAAGTTTTCAAATCTTCTCGTCATTCAATATAACCCCCCCCCCCCCCCGGTGGTATGATTGCTCCAAAAATATCTCCTATGCTATATATATGTCTGTGTGATTATGTCATTGCTAAAACATCTATACTATATACATGATAAATCTTAGGAAACAGCAAAGGTAAATAGCAAATACCCTCCCAATCAGCTGGCAATTGAAAATAAGTATCCTGTCCACAAATGAAATAAACTCCTGGAATGACTCTTTCTTCTCCTTGGAAAATTTGCCACGTACCTCCATAATTTCAAAGGTGTATTTGCAAATACTAATCCCCACTGGTCTGTTTCTAAATTGGTTTCTTCTTTTGTAAACACATATTTTTCCCTTTTCTCTCCTGTCTAATTTTAATTTTAGATATATCTTTGTTTTGCATTTGCCTTCTTCTTTCTTCCAAACGTTTTTTCAAAATGTCTTCCTCTCTATTTCTACTGTATGACATGACAAGTTCTCATTAAGCAAGTTAAAATGTTTTTTCGTATGCCTTAACAGTGTCTGCAGTCATGGATGGTCTAAAATAATACTAAGCTGTGTCCATTTCTTTTGCCTGTGGGTGTAGATTCATGTTCTTCTCTAATGGAACTTTTGAAAGAATCATGTCATCATTTGAGTAATAATATTCAATGTGTTCTTGCTATATACTAAGATAAGCACAATACTACTTGTAATTGCATAATGCAAAGGTATGTGATGGTATGTCACTTCCTCTGCAGTTGCTGAAGGTAAGTGTGTACAGATGCAGCAATCCTTTGCATCCAATGCCTGAGTGTATTGCTGAACTAACCTAGAATAAACATTTGTTGAGTAATCTTCTTTCATGTAGTTCACAAATGATGCCTTCAATTTTTCCTCATCTGTTGTGTGTGTAGATATTATAGGAGCCAGTGTAGACTTAATTTTATCTTTCTCTGGTATGAGATAAAACTCTATTAAGATTGTTATGATCACTAACACAGCTACTAAAAATATACTACCCATAATGATCTTGCATCTAGCCCTGTTTAGGAAACACGTTTGTCTGTAGTCAGCAAAAACATAGCAGCAATAATTCAACGTTGAGTTCAGATTTTTTTAAGGCAGCTTCTTGTGTTTTTCATTTGCAGTGAGTTATTTCAACTTTATTTACAGTAATCTTTGTTTAGCCATCCCTAACCCAACTCCGTCTTCTTCAAAATGTGTTAACCCAACTCTTCTACAGCAGCATTGGGCCTAGGGAATCTTCTTAATTCTTTTAAAACAAAAAATATTTCAGTCTTTTGCACTCTCTTATTTATTAATGTCTCTCAAACTTGAGTTTCTTTTCGGAAATCATTTTCCAACAACTCTATCCAAATTTGTTTTTAGTGTGATGTTATGGGGGCTCAAACAGTTCAGATCTCAAGTCACTCAAATCCTCCCCTGATACATTCAACACTTTATCTGTTTAGTATGTCCATTCAGATGCAGAATACCTTCAACAAGGCACTCTAGCTCTCTTTGATCTTCTTAGTGTCTGTTGATCTTCCTCTGTGTCACTTACACCACTTGACTCTGTTTCTTCAGCAATACTCTGTGGTACGCGATCAACTGATACATTTGATCTCAATTTCCTTTGACCATACTTTTGTGGCCATTTAGCATTCTGGGTGACTCTTCTTGATCCAATACTTGTCCCTTCACCCGGATCATCTATCTATTCTGGTGTTTTATCAACTGTTTTCTCAGGTTGAGATCTGGGCTCTTCTTCTTCAGAATCTTCAATGCCACTTTGTGAAATCACAGGAAAATGGATTGATGTGACTTTTTGTAGATCTTCGCCCCTTTCTCCTTCTTGCTATTGTGTCTCTTGTGGTATTGCTTCTTGCAATTGTCCAGCTTGCGGTGATTCTGTCACCAGTGCTCTTGGTTCTGGTTCAAAGAACACTATTTCTTCCTATGGACTTCTTACTCTCTGAGTGTGCGATTAATGCCCCATTTTGGTACTCCGGCCCACTTAACAGCAGTATATGTGATGAGAATCACCTCGATGGGGCCTTTCCATCTCGGTTCCAAGCAATATTTTCACACATGCTTCTTGATCAACATCCAGTCACCAGGACTGAGGTTGTGACACTGTTCCTGATGCAGATTTAAGATGGCAGCTTCAATCTGGTGAGAAACAGAATGCACCACATCAGCCAATTCCTTGCAGTAATTGAATATCATGTCATCTGTGATGTTAAAAAGTACGTTCACAGACAGACCAGACAGTCTCATTGCACGCCACATCAAAATCTCATGTGGGCAGAACCATGTCTTCCTGTCAAGAATACTTCGGAGATGAATCAACATCAAAGGCAAAGCATCTGGCCATTTCAGTGATGTGGAGGAACAAACTTTTGCCCACCGCGACTTTATGGTTCCATTCGCCTGTTCGACAATTCCAGAAGCTTCTGGTCAATAACTACAGTGTAATCTCTGTTCAATCTGTAATGCTGCGCAAAGCATCCTTAGTACCTCATTGTTGAAATGAGCCCCACTATCTGACTCCAGAGAAGCGGTAATCCGTACCTGGGTATCAACTCTCGCAATAGCAATTTTGCTACAGTGAGACTGTCCTTTCTCTGTGTTGGGTAGACTTCCACCATCGAGAGAAAATGCACACTATAACCAGGACGTTTCTCAGCCCGTTACAGATAGGCATCTTGATAAAGTCTATTTGCATTCTGTTGAAGGGACCACCTGATCTTTCTATGTGACTCAATGTTGCTGGTGTTCTTTTCCCTATGTTGATGTGCTGAGATGTCACACAACAATGTCACAGTTCTTCTGCAAGCATTCTAAATCTAGGGTTAAACCAATTTTGACAAAATTACCTCACCATTGCATCTTTTCCTAGATGTGTTTGGCCATGGAAATGTTGTGTCATAGGAAACAATAAAGTGTCAGGCAACACTGGTCTACTGAAATCCAAATGTCATTTGCATGTTTCCCACATCCTGCTCTTATCCAACCCTACTGTTCTACTTCTGAAACATTTTCCTGCAAGCTCTTGAGCTCTTACCATGAGTCAGCTACTGGCAACAACTTCGAAAATGCAGTGTCCTCTTCAAATTCATTTTTGTTAGCCCCATTATATGTGCAGGCCACAAGTGCACAATCCCGTGCAACTTCATCAGCAAATCTGTTTCCAGTGGTATCATATCCATTGCCATTTCTGTGAGCTGCGCATTTAACAACTGCGACTTCTGTTGGCATTTGTAATGCCTCAAGCAGTTTCATTACATGCTCCCTATTTCTGATGGGTGTACCAGAAAAGGTCATGGAACCTCTTTGTGACTATAGCTGTCCAAAATCATGGACCACACCAAAGCCATATTGACTATCTGTAAATTAAGCCACTCTCAATTGGGCTGTTAGACTGCAAGCTCTTATAAGGGCAATTAATTCTGCAACATGTGCTGAGGTAACACCTCAAAGCCATGAAGCTTCCACAACATCTTGACTTATATAGACAGCGTAAGCTGCTCTCAAGGTGCCTTCATTATTACTCAGACATGAACCATCTACAAAGATTACATAATTAGGCTCAATCAAAGGTTCGTCTTTTATGTCTGGCTATGGCTTAGTGCATAAATCTGTGACATCTAGACATTCATGTTCAACTTCATCTCCACTGGAGTCCTCATTTACAGGTTCAAATTTACAGGCGGGTTCAAATTTTGGCATAGTTTAAGAATGATATTTTCGGCAGCGAGGATCTGCTGCTCATACTTTGTAAGTTTGCTGTATGTCATGTACTGGGTTTTTGTTTGAGTGAGAAATATTTCTACAGAGTGTGGGACCATAACAGTTATAGGATGTCCCATCACTATGTTCTCACATCTCTCAATACTGACACCAACCACTGCAAAAGATTTAAGGCACCAAGTGGGACCTGAGCTCCACCTTCTTCCAAGCGGTATGCACCAGGTCATTGCTAAGCAGACATTTCACAGGCATGGATGGACTCACAGCTACCTTCAAGGAACCCAAGACCCCCCCCACTGGATAGTGGCTCTCACAATTGTCAGCTGCAACAACTAGTTTGAACACATTAGGGACTAACTGCTCTGAAGATGCCAGATGACACCAGATCGTTGTCACGCTGGCTCCAGATTCTCGTAGAGTCTCCACCCACAGCCCATTGATGGTGAACCACTGCCTGTACTTCTTAGTCTTGCTAGGCATGTGGGTTCTCTGCACCATCCCTCCGTCATCTAGGGACACTAGGGTAATGTCTACTCTGCCCCCCCCAAACAATCTGGGATATTCTCCTCCCCAGGCGATACACTAGCCAGCCCCAGTGACTGCAGACTGGTGGGGGGCTGTGCCCGCTTGGGATACTTGGCATCTCTCTTGAAGTGCCTTTCCTGTTGGCACTCAAAGCACTTGAGGGGTGCCTTCCCTGCAGATCTACTGTCAGGGAACCATTTCTTTTTCTTCTCAGTAAGGGATGGGAGTCCTTACCCGAAAATCTATTTCGGGGCCCTTTAGAAAACACCTTGCTTTTGTTTTTGCTCCCCCCCCTTTCTTCTGGTGAGGACTCTGCCCACCCTTGTGGGTATCTACCTCAGATACCTTCCTGTGGACCCTGGTGCTGACCCAGAGGTCCGCTTCCTTAGCAAGCTCCATGGGGTCAGAGAGCTTACAGTCAACAAGGTGTTGGAGCAGATCCGTAAAGCAAAGACTGAACATGTGCTCTTTTGCAAACAAGGTATACGGCCCCTGGTAATCCTTTACCTCACTGCCCTTCACCAGACCATCCAGTGCCTTGCAAAAGGAATCAACACAATCTACCCAGTTCTGTTGGGATAGCTTCTGACTGTCTCTGAACTTCTGCCTATATTTCTCTCGGGTCAAACCAAACTTCCTGATCTGGGATTCCTTCATGGGGAGGATATCTCATCCTGTCACCCACACGGGCCAGTAGGGTGTCCCTCCCCTCACTAGGGATATGCCTTCACAGACCAGCCCCCCAATTACCCTCAGAGATCATGTGCATCTGCAGGGCAATCTCATAGGCCTCAAACCATCTGTCTATGTCATCTTCCGCCACAAAGTCAGGCACTAGACACTTGGGAAAGTGGACCCTCTTGTCTCCAGAGGGCACTGAAGAATTGCTGCCACCACTGGACTCCACTTGCATAACTTTTATGTCCAGTTCCTTAAGGATCCTCTCATGAGCCAAACACTCCAGAGCAATTGTCTCCTCCATGGCCAGTTTATTTTGCTCTGTTTCCATGGCCAGTTTCTTTTGCTCTGTTTCCATAGCCAGCCTTTTCTACTCTAAGGCTTTCTCCTTCTCCAATTTCAACTTGGCCAGTTCCAATTTTAATTTCCTCTCCTCCTTTCTGTGGGGACAGGCCTCTGGATGACACACACTGTTCCCTGGCTGGGGGGAATCACTAATCCCGACAGGATTCCCCCCCTCCACCACAGGTACCAGTCCCAGACTCTCCTGTGAGTCCTGGTCCAAATCATCCTCCTCATCCAGCTCCTCATCCTCCTCTGGAGTTGCATTCAAAGCAGCAAGAGCTTCTGCCCAGGCTCCAGCACTTTTTGCAGCTCCACCTTCCTGGAGCTCTTTGCAGGAATCCCAACTCCCTTGCAGAAATCCCTGGGCTGGGCAACAGTATAAACCTCCAGGTTGTACAGCTCAATGTCCATTTTAGAAGATGCAGGTGCAGATATAGAACCTCTAGTCAGAAACATGATTTTGGGGGTAAATAAAATTAAAAAATGCCAATCCGGGAGAATTGACTCGAATTGGTCTGTGGGATGGATTGATAGTGTAAACCAAATTACTGTATGGCACTGCACAAACACAAGTCCTATCCTCACGGCTGATCACCAATGTTAGAAATTGGGTTTATGGTTGGCAGAGGTATGCACCCTGTCCAAGCAGGAAACACAATCCTAATCATGGTAAGTCAGATACACAACCTAAATTAACCTGTGCTCGCCCTCTAGTAGCCTGGCACAGAACAGTCAGGCTTAATTTAAGAGGCAATGTGTAAAGTATTTGTGCAACACTTCAAACAGTAAAACAGCAATAACACCACACAAAAAGATACCACACCTGATTAGGAACATAGTGCTTAATTTAATTAACAAAACAAGACCAAAATGACAAAGAGCTAATAAGTAGAACCAGAGTTATGAATTTCTAAAGAATATATTGTGTTATAGTGCTTAAAAACATAAAGCGCCTGTCTGGTCGTGCTAAAGTTCACCCCGACTGCGCTGGAGTGCGCGTCGGATACAGGGGCCAGCCTTGTCCTGCTGAAACAGTACCTTGGTTCATGGTTGTGCCGATGTGGAGGACGAGATGCAGGGAGCAGAGGAGATGATGCGTCGGAGTAGATCCTTAGTATTTAGGTGACGCGTTGTTCCGAGCCATGCAAATCGGAGATGCGTCGTTGTCAACCCCCAAGATGTAGGTGATGTGTCGTCGTCGAGCCGTGCAAGTCGAGGATATGTCGGGAACTGTATGCAATGTGCCACGCATTCGGCGATGCAATGTCTTTGGTCCTTGCAGCAGCTGCGATGCATCAGCATTGAGAGCGATGCGAAGTTTCTGAGCCACGCAACGATGCGTGGAGTTTGGTAGTTGCAGAACTTTATGCTCACTTCCAAGGGCCCAGGACTCGATTGGTACCTCTTGGCAGGGCAATACTCTCAGGTGGCAGAGTCCAGGTCCTGTAGATGAGTGGATGAAAGTCTTTGATGTCACTGAGACTTCTAACAGGAGGCAAGCAGACAAGCCCTTTGAGTCACTCTCCTTTTGGGTTGGAGAGAGGCAGGTTCAGTCCTTCCCACTCAAAGGCAAGAGGGCATCAGACAGCAGGTCAACACAGCAGAGAAGGAATCCATCAGAGTAACAGTCCTTTGAGCAGCAGCACAGCAGTCCTTCTTCCTGGCAGAGTATCCATAGGTCCAGAAGTGTACTGATTTGGTGGTGACAGGGGTCCTGTACTTATACCGAGTTGTGCCTTTGATGTGGAGAAAACTTCAAAGAGAGGCCTTTGAAGTGCACAGAGTCCCTGCCCTTCCTGCCCTGTCTCCAGTCTCACTATAGGGGAGTATGCAGCCCTTTTTTGTGGGGACAGGACACAGCCTATTCAGGTGTGTCAGATTCTACCTCCCATCCTGCCCAAGATGGTCCAATTAGGATGTGGATAGCCATCAGTCACACCTAAGCTCCTTTTGTGTGTGTCTGTATAGAGGGAATGCACAAAGCCCAGCTGTGACCCACCCCAGACATGTATTCAGAGACAGGTGGAAGGCACCAAAGTAAGAAAATGGCAACTTTCTAAAAGTGGCATTTTCAGAATTACAATTTAAAATCTAACTTCAGCATAGGTTAGAATTTTAAATTATGATTCCAAAAACATCAAATTTGGGGGTCCCATCTCTTCCCAATTAGAAATTACACTTATAAGATGTAAATTGGTAATCCCAATGTTATCCTATGTGAGAGATAGGCATTTGCAGTAGTGAAAAACGAATTTAAGAGTTTTTCACTACCAGAACATGTAAAACTGAAAAATACATGTCCTTCTTTTTAAATACACTGCACCCTACCCTTGGGCTGTCCATGGGCTTCCTGAGGGGTGACTTATATGCAGTGGCGTATCCTCCCCTAAGGCGGAGGAGCGTCACTCCACTGCTCTTAGAGCAGTGAATAAGGGAAAAATAAAATGATAATAACGTTTTTATAATTTTATTTTTCGTTACTGTGGGGCTTTGTTAGGGTGGGCGGGGCTTGTTGCTCAGGAAGGAGGAAGGGTTTGTGCACACTTAAGTGCGCATGACTGCTTGGCCAGGCCAAACAGTCATGCACACTTTGCATATTCCCCACCAGGCTGTAATGCACAGTCTGGTGGGGAATATGAACAGGCTCCCTGTCCCCATCTGAGCGCCGATCCACTGTGCTCAGACCAATCACAACGTTGCATTGCAGCGTTGTGATTGGCTATGGGGAGCCTGTGTGCGCGGGTGGAGTCAGGAAGAGAAGAGAAGCGCAGATGGAGGAGAGGCGGCGGAAAAGGTAAGTTGTTTTTTAAAAATATTTTTCAACCCCCCCCGCATCGCCCCCACCCCGCCTCCCCTATTCCCTACCAGCCACCACTGCTAATATGTATTAAAAAAGAAGGTTAGGGCCTGGCAAGAGGTTTCACTTGCCAGGTCGACATGGCAGTTTAAACTGCACACACAAGCTCTGCAATGGTAGGCCTGAAACATGTTGGCAGGGCTGCTTAAGTGGGTGGCACATCCGTTGCTGCAGGCCCACTAGCAGCATTTAATATACAGGCCCTGAGCACATGTAGTGCACTTTACTAGGGACTTATAAGTAAATTAAATATGCCAATTGTGGATAAGCCAGTGTTAACATGTTTAAAACAGAGAGCACATGCACTTTAGCACTGGTTAGCAGTAGTAAAGTCCCCAGAGTCCTAAAGCCAGCAAAAAAGAAGTCAGTAAAACATGAGGTCAAAACGCAGAAAGTCACGGGAAACCACACCAAGGATGCCAGGTTTAACACAAACAGTGACACAATTTCGGAAATTGGCTCTAATATTTAAAAGGGGGCTGAGCTTTAGCTAAAGATTGCCGTGGAGAGGACGAACTCTGTTAGAAATAGGCAAGTGTTTCACTTCAATGATTTGAAAGTGCTTACATTAGATATGAAAAACTGGAGAGTGACACACCATGCTAGAGAGGATGGGATTGATGACGTAGCAGCACCCTGGGCTGGATTCTCTAATAGTCTGGAATAGATCATGCACAATTTTTCAGAGAAGCAATGCTTCTAACTTTAATCAGAACTACATTTTTTTTAGGAAACCATCGTGTGCCTTCAGGAGCTTACAATATACTAATCTTTCATTTTCATCCTAACAGAGAGGGAACAGGAGAAAGTCAAGCTCGAGATGGGGCACGCCTGCCAAAAGAGGCAGCCCAAACCCCTGGGGCTGTGGTGAGAGGGGACATAACGTCAAAGCCAAAAGAAGACAATGAAAACCACACAAAATTAAGCGTTACCACCACTCCACCATCCCCCTCCTCCAAAAAAAAGACTAAAAATTGTGAGAACAACACTTTGTCTGAGAAATGAGTGGGTTCCAAAACAAAAGGAATAGCCTGAGGGCAATAAAATAAGCCATTCAGTCAAAGGCCATAAAAAACAAGCATTAAAATGAATGTGCCAGGGACACACATAACTCATACTGTGAGAGGCTGTCGTCCAAAATGAGAAAACAATAAACAAACATACCTTAAACAATAGCATGCTATTAAATGTATGGTGTGTGGTTGCAAGATGCACTAAAGGCAGCTGGCTGTGGAATCTTAATGTGTGCTTACACAGCTTTGCTTATGGTGTTACACACCTGGAGCTTGTCCATGTATAGCATTTCTGTTTTGATTCAGTGGATGGGAAGGTGAGCGGATGAAGGGGTGGGTGGTGCATTCTGTGTAGATATCTTCAATTCTATATGCAGGGCCGTCACGGTTTGACAGATGGCATAATGCCATAGGTCCCTCCCTCGATACTGCTTCAGCTAAAGTTAGTTACAGATTTTTAAATGAAAGCAAGCCTGCCATCTTCATTAACTCTTTCACTGCCGTGGTGTTTTCGCATCTCTGTGCTGGAGTATTTTTCCAGAAAATCGGCATTAGGTTGTTTAAGCACATGTACCTCTTTGATCTCTTTGTGTACCCATGCAAATTATGCTTTTTCGGTATATTCAGGGGTTCCTATAGGTGAAACCCTCACATCTATATTTCATTGCAGCTTGAAGATATAATCAACAAAATTGTGATTTTTTAACAGATTTGCTCAATATTTTGTTACATTTCTCAAATGACCAAGCATAAATGTACAAATGTCTGTATGTGGATTTTCTAAAGTGCAAACTTAGCCATAAGACAGTGGAGCGATGCACAGGGTCAAAGACAAGCATACATTCTAATAGTGTTAAGAGAGGTGTCTAGTTTGTAAACTGTTAAAGCATTGTGAAGCTGTGTTCTTTAAAGAGGTGCATTTTCAACTCTTTCCTAAATTGGAGCCGTGATGGAGCAGTCCTGATGGATACAGAGATATTGTTCCAGATCCTGGGTGCAATGGTGAGCTTGTCTACAAGATATGTAGGAGTGCTGGCTGTGATGGCTTGGTAAATGATGCATCTGGTTTTGAAGATGGTTTGGGCCAGCAAGGGGAACCAATGGAGTTACATCAAGATAGCAGTGATGTGATCATATTTCGTCAGGCCGTGGATGTGACATGCTGCAGCATGTTGTGTGCTCATAATGGGTGCCATTGTGAAGTCTAAGAGGCTGTGGAGCAGGTTAGTACCATCATCCAGATGCGAAAGTACGAGGGCTTGAATAGCAGGTCTTACAACCCTTCCTGATAAAAACAGTTTGTTACTTTAGAAGAGAGAGCTGGGAGCAAGCCATCTAGGTGTTTTCAGGACTGTGTTCCTTGAGGGCGAAGTTGGTGTCCAGGGTGACATCAGGGACCTTAGCTTTTAGTAAGAGTTGAGGTTCAAAGCCGGCAAGGTACTTGGCATTGATCCAGGTTGGTACTGTTTCTTGTTTGTTTTTCTAGGCAAATAACAAGAACTCTTTCTTGATTTCATTGAGTTTCAGATAGGCACTGGACATCCAGGTCTACATGATGGTCAGGCACTATTTGATGCATTGAATGTCTGAAACAGAGAAGACCGTCAAGTTGTGTATCATCAATATATTGGTGAATTCAGATGCTGTTATCTGTGATTAGAGCATGTAAAGCTCTATACAGAGGCTGAAGATGACAGGGACAACTATGGAACCCTGGGAACTCCACACGTGATAGAGATCTTTTCAGCCCTAGAGGTGCCCAGGTGAACAAACTGGTGTAAGGTGCAAACCTAGGAGGAGAGCCAGTGAAGGACATTGCCAGTGATTCAAATTCGAGACTCCAGGATACATATGATAGTTGAATGTTCAACTGTGTAGAAGGCAACTTAGAGGGTTAGCAATATCAAGATGCAGAGGCCATCTTCTTCTGTGGTCAGCAGGGCATCGTCTATTATGTGTAAGGTAGCAATATCCTTGCTGCAGGGTGAGCTGGATTGTGAAATGGTAACCATGAAAATGTTGCCCTGAATGTCTGGAGTCTGACAATTCCAAATATGTGTCTGTTTTCTGGAAAATGCATGCTGCATTATCATCACAGATCACTGTGCCAGAATCACGGTTCATTTGATGATAGACATCAAACTCAGGACTATATGGGAAGTATAAAGAAAACATATTTTCTGATTCTGTATGACCTAAGGAATATGCTGGTGTAGGCCAGACATCCCTTGCCCTGATTGGCTGGCAGAACACTCTGAACACATTCTTCAACAACATTGTAATTCTCTTCAGTCTCCCTCATGCAGGAACATATGACTGCCAAGGCTTGACCCACATCTGAGTTCTTCTATATTCCCTGATTAACTATGTGCAGTGATTTTGACAAATTAAGAAAGCAAATGAAAGCAAAATGCCAGCTTAGGGTACCTGTTCTTGTTCACATGTATTGTGCCTGAGCTTTATGAACAGTTACCACAAATATTTATTTTTAACATGTACAAATTAAATGGTTTCTAGCTGTGTACCAGCCCGCTTTCTCCCTAATTGACTGGCTTACTGAAGATGAGTTTGTCAGATTTTACATTTTTTCCCAAAACCTATTAGTTCCCTCCACTCTCCCTCATGCAAGAAAATATCCCTGACAAGGAGTGACACCATTTTGTGTTCCTCTGGTCTCCTGAGGAGTGAGGGGATATCAGCCATTTATGGTTTTTCTATTAGTTTGGGGTGCCCACAGGTGATAGACTGGGTGCAGTGCATCAGGGAACATTGGAAAGCAATTAAAAGAGAAATGTTAGATCATGGGGCTTACCTGCAAGTGTCACACCTGGGCTGTATGGAAACATAGTACAACCATACATTTATACATCCTAAGGTTCTTTTACTGGGTGTTAGACCTCTTTTGTTCTGATTGAATGGCCAGTAGAATACAATAAGCTTGACATTTGTTTGCTAGCCGTTCATCACAAAGTCCATAACTTCCCATCACAAAAATGTGAGCAAATTCCGTTTTTTTAACCAAAGTTTGAATTTTGCAGAGCAATCTATCTAAATAAATAGGGAGGCAACTAAAGAAGCCACACCAACCAGTGTGTGCTTTTCGAAGAGGTCCTAGGTGTGAGCCGACCCCAGGTTAAAAAACCGCAGCTACCAACATTGCAAAAATCAACCTTATTCCAAGCTTCTTTCTTGGTTGCATTTTTAGTCCTTTCCTGTCCTGTCATGGATAATAGGCTCACCCTCACTTACAAAGTACTATTTTAATCAGGAGAAGTGTGGGAAGGCAAAATGATATGCCATTTGCTATTATATATGGGATTTCTATACATTGTTGGTTTCCTATTGTAAATCAATGATATGTTGCAAAGCATCCAAAACCAGGCCACCTGAATGTGGTTGAACCTGAGAAACGGTGTCCACATAAAATGATCCCTAAAAGTGCTCCACTGGCTCCCAGTGGATGCAAGAGTCAAGTTCAAGCCCACTTCACTGTAAATATGAACTTCTGGGCACCAAAAGTGAAAGACCTCATCTACCACTCCACATTGCACCCAACACAGCCCTCTTATCATCAACAACTGAAACATCCTTAAAATAGAATTGTTCTTGTTCCTCTGCAGTTTATTTTTATGAAAACAGGAGTAGGAATTGAAGGGTATCATCCAGGTCTTCCTCGCCCAACAGAATTCTAACTTCACTCTTCTCTCAAAATATAGACACTGACTTAACCACAGCGCTCTGGAAGTGAATGAGTGAGGATCTGCGGTGCTCAAAAGAATCTTATTAAATAAAATTAGGAGGCATGGACGCATATTTACTTAGATGTTAAGTAGTGCAGCACAGCATCCAAATTTGCTGTTACGCTGTGCTGCATTGCATGAAGGGGAAAAATAGTGCACAGATATAGGGACTAAGGGCCTGATTTAGATCTTGGCGGTACTACCGTTGTCCAGCCGCAGTGGCAGTTCCATGTACTCTGCTAAGCTGATAGAATCCCGCCCACCCTATTTAGATGTATGCAGGCTGAATCTCCGTCTGCGTCGGCAGAGTGTTTAGCGCCACATATGCAACTCACCGCTGCCGACGCGGTGGACTACATTGCTGGCGAGTAGTGCTCCTCCGCCGTCAGGGCAGTGGGGTTGCGCCAAGCCTGTTTAGAGTGAGTCGCTTTGGTACGTACTCAACATTGGACTATTCCTGTGGCTGTAGGCTGGATGCTAGCATCACACACCTGATGTGTTTTGGCTAATTGTTTGCACCTGCATACCACACTATAAGACACACTCCATTTCAGATCATGATTCTTTGCCAATCCAAAGCACCACAAAATTGTCCCACTGTGATTTCTCATTCGTCAGGTTTTTTTATTTCCTGTAACTTGTTCATGTTGTTATTTATTATTTTTTGGGTTATTACAATCATTTATGTTTATCATTTCATAATGCCAGGGAGGAACTCACATTTCACTAAGGGAGAATTGTCAGTCATAGTGGATGAAATCATAAGAGTAGAGCAACAATTATTTGGAGCCCAAGTCCAAGATTCACCCCTATCTCAGAAAAAGCAAATGTGGGCCAGAATAGTTGACAGAGAGAATGCTGTAGCAAACAGTCTGCACACACAGGAGGAAATCAGGAAGAGGTGGAACGACTTATGGAGGAGAGTGCTTTCCTTGGCCTTCCTGTATCCAAAGCAACAACACACAGATCTTGTGCCCCCCAGTCCTGGTTGCTGTTGAGACAACACCACCACCTCCAGTTCATCCAGGAATCAGTGGGATGGGGCACACTAGGCAAGGGCACATGGTAGTGGGGATAGGGTTGGTGGAAGGGAATCTGTGGACCAGCATAGTGACGCCACTGAGATCACTGTCACCAAGGCCACCATCAACCAAGTCTTGGGATCCCTCCACAGTCCCAAGACATGATGGGCCAGGTCCTTACAGAGCTCCGGGGCATGAAGCATTTGCAGAGGGAGCGCAATGTACAGATGGAGAATCTCAACTCCAATTTGGGCTCCCTCACTGGGGCTTTCCCAGCACCATCTTCCCCTTTCTGAGGTCTTACTACATCTGGCCCAAGTACATCTGCCTCAACCACAGAAAGGGAGGCCCTGCCACAAGAGGCAAGACCTACACCAACCTCAGTCCCTGCAACTGTGGATCCACCAGCCCCCCCGCAGGAGCACATGTTCATCCAGACCACCAGGAGAGGATGGCAAGACCACCACTCCACCACCACAAAGAGACACAGAACCTAATTTCCTCCAGTGTATAACTGTCATTCACTCTGTGGACTATTTTCTGGACACATTTCCCTTTCATTTGCCTGTTGTACTTTCGGCATTGGACTACACACAAATTTGGCTCAACAATTATGGTCTCATTCACCATGATTGATTTTTCCTTTTTTAGTTCGCTTTTTGGTTTTCATTCTGTTTTAGTTTATTTGGTTTTATTTAATAAAAGCAAAAATAACTAAGTCAAAGACTGGTGTTGTAGTTATTTCCTCTAATCGTTCAATTGTTTTTCCTTCCAACATACATTTTAAAATGTAAACAAAGGGTTGTGTTTTTATGAATGATTGCAAATAGATAAATTTTTTCACAAATATCTACTATGACAACAGAATACAAATACCAAAAATTTATCAACTAGTATTTTATTAAATTTGAAATACATTGTTCTGTGAAATTCTTCTTAAACACAACAAACCATCTGTTGAACCGGGCCCTTTCTGCAGGGTTATCCCCAAACATTTTGCTTTAGAATTCCATGCACTTTACCACTTGTTGCCACTGCTAAAGTACATATGCTCTGTACTCTTAACATGGTAACATTGGCTTAACCATAATTGGCATATTTAATTTACTTGTAAGTCCCTAGTAAAGTGCACTATAGGTGCCCAGGGCCTGTACATTAAATGCTACTAGTGGGCCTGCAGCACTGATTGGGCCACCCACTCAGTACCCTTTAAACATGGCTCAAGCCTGCCACTGCAGGGCCTGTGTGTGCAGTTTTAAACTGCAATTTCGACCTGGCAAGCTAATTGCCAGGCTGAAACCTTCCCTTTTATTACATATAAGTCACCCATAAAGTAGGCCCTAGGCAGCCCCACAGGCAGGGTACAGTGTATTTAAAAGGTAGGGCATATACTTTTGAGTATTACATGTCCTGGTAGTGAAAGACTGCTAAATTCGTTTTCACTACTGCAAGGCCTATCTCTCCCATAGGTTAACATGGAGATTGTCTTAAAACTTCTTCTAAGTGTAACTTTCCATTGTGAGCAGATAGAAAATTCGAGTTTGGTGTCTCTGGACTCACAATTTCAAAACACATCTTTTAGTAAAGTTGCTTTTTAAATTGCAGGTCCGAAAATGCCACTTTTAGAAAGTTATACAAAAGGGGATGATGGACGGAACGTTTGAGCCAATCAAACACTCACCCCCAGTCAACTGATCTGGGTTTAATCCATCATCATTCTTTAGCTCACTCCACCACCCCAGTTCAGACATGGCCATATGCAAATCAGTCTGACCCTGTGCCTCATGGGAACAGTCCAGCCCGAACTGCCAAGCCATGTCTTCCCTGGACCGGAAACAAGCATCCTAGGGCCGGTTTCTGGCATTCCAGCCGTCATCAGCCAGGCTTGCTTGAATCCAGTGGCAAAGTGAGCAAGGGACCTACGTCTGGGCATACCCCCGCCAACTTAGGGCGAACAAAGCGATACAAAAGGGGATGATGGACGGAACGTTTGAGCCAATCAAACACTCACCCCCAGTCAACTGATCTGGGTTTAATCCATCATCATTCTTTAGCTCACTCCACCACCCCAGTTCAGACATGGCCATATGCAAATCAGTCTGACCCTGTGCCTCATGGGAACAGTCCAGCCCGAACTGCCAAGCCATGTCTTCCCTGGACCGGAAACAAGCATCCTAGGACCGGTTTCTGGCATTCCAGCCGTCATCAGCCAGGCTTGCTTGAATCCAGTGGCAAAGTGAGCAAGGGACCCACGTCTGGGCATACCCCCGCCAACTTAGGGCGAACAAAGCGATACATCATCCCCTTTTGCACAGGGTCAGACTGATTTGCACATGGCCATGTCTGAACTGGGGTGGTGGAGTGAGCTAAAGAATGATGATGGATTAAACCCAGATCAGTTGACTGGGGGTGAGTGTTTGATTTGCTCAAACGCTCCGTCCATCATCCCCTTTTGTATCACTTTTAGAAAGTTGGCATTTTCTTCCTTTAACCATTCTGTGCCTCTGCCTGTCTCTGAATACATGTCTGGGTTAGGGTGATAGTTGGGCTTTGTGCATTCCATCTACACAGTCACATAAAGGGAGCTGGGGTGTGACATTTGCATCCTGATGGCTCATCACCAGGGCTGATGGTCTCTCCTGCAGTATATTACTGCATTGGGATTGCCTTGCTGGGGGTCCTAAGCACTCCTGTTCCTATCGCCATCAGTGAGAAGTGCCGAGGGCTGCTAGCTCCCGCCTTCATCTATACGCCACACTGCGGCAGGGTTCCTGCAATCTCAACTTTCTCTGCAGGCCCCTGGTGCAAGGCCCGCTGACCCTGTGATAGCCGAGTCCCACCTCCAGCCCTACCTGTGCCTGTGATCTGGACCCCGTGAGATGCCAATGATCAACCTGGGGGCAGCCCGCAGAGTGTTGTGATTTCCCCAAGGGAGTGCCCCACATCCGCGACTGGCCAGTGCAGGAGAGTGGTGGTTTCCCTGGCGGGCAGCCCTGCAGCTGGTGCCATCATGTCTGAGTAATCATCTGGAGACACCCCAACGAAGGAATTCTGTATAGTCACAATTTTTTCAAGAAAGAATTCCGCCAAATGGTTGGTCCAATCTATTGATAGACGGTCATCTCTGATAATGGACGTCAGATTGGAGAAAGCTTTAACGATTTTAAAGATCTCCTTTCCTTTATTGTTGGTGCTTAGTCCGAGTGTGGGTCCCATCAGCGGCATTAACTGCACTGAACACCTTCGCTACTGACTGCTACCCCCACACCTGTCAGGCCTCCTTGCCGCTTTCCAGCCACAGGGAGCATGATGGGTAAATCTAGGGCCCCTAAAACCTTGACCCAACTGCTGAGGAGTCAGTGCTGAAAAATGCTGTCGCGGACACGCCTGTGAAAACGCAGATGACTTGGTATAGATCCTATTGCATGTTGCTCATAGTATTTGAATGACTGGGGTGAACTGTCTCACTAAAATGCTTACTTGTCATGTGGGATGGTGACAGTGGGCCAGTCACTGTGTTCTGATGACTGGCCTCAGCCTTCATGGACCACGGGAAGTACTGTTACCACACCCCACATGGTCTCCAATGAGGACTTGTTTACTATGTTTCTGTTCCTTTTTAATTTCTGTTTGTAGGTTGGGGGTGGTTTGAGCGTGGACATACAAGCCTTTCGCCCTGGAAGGGAACTGGCTACATAGGCCTTTTGTTATTTAAGTTATGGTTTTGGCCTACATGGAGTTGACTTCTGAACCAAGGGCGATAAAACCGGTCCGCCAGAGACTGCCGGAGTGAACTGGGAATATCGATGTTTGCCATACTTAGGGACGCAAATATACCATGCACACCGGGATCTACTGGAGGGTAACATAGGTAGGGCAATAAGAGGTACAAAAGGCAACTTTGACTTTTGGGGGACCCTTCCTCTGTCAGTCGCCGGGCGAGTTCCCTTACTTAAAATGGTAACCCTGCAGAGATTGCTGTACTATTTTAGGACACTGCTGACCTGGATACCGGTAAAATATTTTAACCAACTTAAGTCCATCCTATGGGGCACAGGTAGAAGGAGGGTAGCGCTGGGTGTGCTCATGAGACCACGGTCGGAGGGCGGGTTGGCAGTCCCTGATTTCGAGACCTATTACTTAGCGGCCCAGTTACAATGGCTCACGCAGGCAGTTGCGGCACGATTCCGAGGAGAGGAGGAGGCGAGGGATAGGGCACCATCACTGCGAATATTGTCCCAAATTGTCCTGAGGCTGCCTTCCCGAACCCAGGCTCTTCCAGGAGACCTTAAAGTAGCAAGGCAATGTTGGAATAGGAGTCTGAAACGGGCTAATATTGCAATCCCGTACGCGCCTGACATCCCTTTGTCTATGTGCGAGGCATTGCCGCATGGGGGTACCTGGAGGGGACTGGCGAGTTGGGGAGAAAAGGGGCTAACCACTATTGGTGAGTTGTACGAAGAAGGTAATTTGCTTCCCTTTGATGACTTGCAGGGCCGCTACGACTTGAGTAGGGGGGACTTTTTACTACACTCTGCACTCACTGCAGCTATCCGTAAACATTGGAAGGAGGGTTTCACTGAGCCGCTGACATCAATGGGGTGTCAATATTTAGTGATGGCGGCAGGCACTTTCAAAGCGGTCACATGCCTTTATAGACGAATGACACAGGAGATGTTGGTACCCCTAAATGCGCTGCGACTTAAATGGGAGGCAGATGTGGGAGACGAGATTTCGGAAAAGTCCTGGGCTGAGCTAGTGGAACGCGCGTGGAAGAGCTCCAGGAACGCCCGCTTTCAATTGGTGCACTTTTACATATTACACAGAGCCTACCTCACCCCAGCGAGGATCAATAAATACTTTACTACTCACACGGCAGCATGCCCGCGCTGTAACAAGAAAGATGCGGACTTTCGCTATATGTTCTGGGAATGCACGCACTTAGATACCTATTGGGTTGAAGTGGTTGCTTTACTGACCGAGATCACTGACAGGGAGCTGGACCCGACCATAGGGCTATGTCTCTTGCATTGGTTCCCCCACACAGCCAAAAATAAGATCACAAGTACATTTTTAGATTTGGGCCTCCTATCGGCTAAGCGAGAAATCACCATGCATTGGAAAGCACAGAGGGGCCCTAACATAAGCAGATGGAAGAAGGAATTAATTAAGTGGGCGGAGTGTGATGGGCTAGTTAGGCTCCAGATAGCAAAAAGAGTGGGCAGCGAGAGGGCCCTTGAGGCAGCAAGGGCATGGGAAGTATTAGTAACGCTCCTAAAGACCCCAGAAGACGTTGGTGACGATACTCCCCTGACTGCAACACATGAAGCAGTAGATTAGTTAGCCTACCACTTGGCTAAGAGTGTTGTGAAACCCTAAGATAACATGGTTGGTGCGCCCTGCGGTCGCTGCAGCTCCGATCATGACACATGCTATTAGATACATATGTATGCCTATACTGCCAATAGACCCAAACCGTTACCTAAAAGTCGTTTGTATGTGACATGCCTGGTGGGAGGGATGGGAGGGGGGTAGTTGGTGGGGGATAGAGTTGATTTATGATAAGTATCAATATTGAACTGTACACTGACTGACCCTGAGCTAACGTAGTATGTTTGTAAGATGGGGGGTGGAGGGTAACTCGAATAGGGATTAGTTATTTTAAATGTGATACCACGGAGATGTTACTACCCATCTCAGTTATGTAACCTATTGTGACTCTATAGTACACTTTGTGTATTCAGTATGAAAATTGCAATAAAATCTGTTTAAAAAAAAAAAAATGGAGTTGACTTCTGAGTGATTGGGGCAACGACATACCACTACGGGACACAACCGGCTACGAGGAGTGGGATCCTTTAGCACTGGTCTATGGTGTTCTATATCTATGACATGCACTGCGCGCAGTGCACACCACCACTTCACAACATGGGAACCACTATAGCTGGCCACATCCCACATTATAATGTTTTGACATGGAATTTGCGTGGTATTGCCTCCTCCATAAGCGCTATTGTGTCCAAGCCTAGCTCAAGCGCAGTAACACACATTTTTCAATGATGCAGGAAACATAGCTCATGCTGACTGAGCTGCAGAAGCTTTGTGCAAAATGGAGGGGGCAGGTCTATGGCATGACTGCATTGACCTATGCACGCAGGGTGCTTATTTGGGTTGCCCTGGGGGTTCCATATGTAGTGGACCATCACAGGGTGGATGAGGGTGGGCGTTTTGTTATCACAGAGGGTCACCTTGATGGAGCCCCTCTTATGCTGGTAGCGGTATATGCCCCTAATATTAATCAATTGGGCTTTCTGGACAAGTTCACCCATGCGCTTTTTTAGATCACATCAATTATGCGTTTCGTGATTATTACCAATCACTATATAGAGCGGCGCCTAATCCATCCTAGGAACAAAATTCACGAGTTCCTCAGACACCTTCCATTACCCAGATTGTCACCACTGCAAAGGGATGAACTGGATGAACCTCTTCAACTGGAACAAATACGTGGTGCCATCGCGCAAATTGTCCGGAATAAAACACCAGGCACAGATGGGCTGCCCATCAAATATTATGTTACTTATTCGATCCATGTTACACAACACTTATTGAACATGTACACCAAGGCTAAGAAGTCAGGCCAACTACCGGACTCACTACGGGAAGCTCTGATAGGGGTTCTACCTAAGCCTGGATGGGATTTATTAGATGTCCGATCCTATAGACCACTCTCACTACTCAATTTGGATTATAAAATTCTGGGCAAGGTGTTGGCTAATAGATTGCGATTTCAACTGCGTACCGAATGTGACCCGCAATTGCTTTACCGCCTACTATCTAATTCCGCGTGTGCCCGCACAACTCACCACTTTAGTAAATGGCTCACCTAACGTCGCTTGCACAACATATGGTGTCTCGGCCACCCGCTGGAACAGGAATTCTTGTTTTGTTCCCCAGTTCATGACGTCCACAGCCGATACCCACTTGGCGGCTACAAACTGAGACAAGTTTTAGGAGGACTCGGCTAAGTGCATCATCCAATATTTCAAGTTGAACACAAAATCTACTAACTCATGGGCCCTGGAATGAGAAGCACATAAATTGGTTGTATGGGGCCACTGCATCGCTGCCACATGGGGTAGATGCTGGCTTCTACAGGCTGAATTGTTGTCTTTAGAACGAGATCTGTGGCCTTTGGAAATAGAGGTGATGAATCATACCACGTCTGCTGAACAACTTCTGCAGAAGCACAAGCAACGCAATGAAGTGGAAATGTGACTTGGTAAGCATGATCATAAGAGACGCATAGCTATGCTTCATGCCAAAGGGTACCAATCTGGGAAATTATTAGCGTGGCTAGTGAAGGAAGATCTTCAGAGATTCCGGATAGGTACCATGAGGACAGATGAAGGCGAAAAGCTTATGACGCAGGTTGCCATCAATGATGCGTTTCGTGATTATTACCAATCACTATATAAAGCAACGCCTAATCCATCCTTGGAACAAAATGCACGAGTTCCTCAGACACCTTCCATTACCCAGATTGTCACCACTGCAAAGGGATAAACTGGATTAACCTTTTCAACTGGAACAAATATGTGGTGCCATCGCCAAAATAGTCCGGAATAGAACACCAGGCACAGATGGGCTGCCCATCAAATAATATGTTACTTATTCGATCCATGTTGCACAACACTTATTGAACATGTACACGGAGGCTAAGGAGTCAGGCCAAATACCGGACTCACTAGGGGAAACTCTGATAGTGGTTCTACCTGAGCCTGGATGGGATTTATTAGATGTCCGATCCTATAGACCGCTCTCACTACTCAATTTGGATTATAAAATCCTGGGCAAGGTGTTGGCCAATAGATTGCTTTCCATAATCTATGCACTAGTATACGAAGACCAGTCGGGCTTTATACCTGGACACAGTGCCTTCCTCAACATCTGTTGTTTGTTACGCCTCATCCAGGACACCCCCCCACCCCCTGCTGCTTACAACCAGGTGGTGGTCTCCTTGGACATCGAAAAAGAGGTCGACACCTAGAGTTAGGATATTCTTCACCTGACTCTAGATCAGCGATACTCAAAGTACTGCCCGGGGACCGCATGCAGCCCTCCTGACCTTTAATTGCGGTCCCCTGGTGAACAGCAGCACTGGGCTACTCTTCACTTGGCAGAGCAGGCACAGCAACTAAACTAACAGTAAATAAGAGAAGAAGGTGTCCTAGGCAAATTATTTTTAGGAATACTTTTGGTTTTAAAGATATCTTGCACTAAACATGTAAAAACATGATAAACTCTGCAAACTTAAAAAGTGTATTTTAATAACATGCATGAGCGTTTTACCTTGATATATCAGATTATATCACTGCATTGAGAGGCATTTATTAGCACTGATAGTTTTCAAACATGATCTTGGAAACATTCATACTGCCCCCATTCTAAAAATAGTGCCATTTGTGATCTAAGAGGCAAATCATTTGTCAGATGCACCTTGTGTGTAGCCTTGACTGCTATATGATTGGAACAACATTATATTTTATTAAATAAAACACAAGAGAAGGTTTTGTACAGCACACATCCTGAACTCATATTTTAAGGGGCTCTCATATGTGGTAATGAAGAAATAGGAGGCAAAGTGAAATTAGCCAATTGCCTAGGATCACACAATTTCGTCAAGTGGGGAAGCCAGGCCTGTTGCCAGGTTTTCTGGTTTCACATTTTGCAATCTAGCCACCGGTTGAGTATCTCTTTTCCTCTCATGATTTACATTAGAAGTTAATGCTTTGACTTTAATTCTTGGTGCATGAGAATAGAGTCTTTGTGGGGGACAGAAGTCACATGAAGGCTTGGTTTGTTGTCCACACCATGCATCTGCTTCCCGTCCCCCTACGTCCATCTTTCATCACCCAAACCCTTGCATTGCTGGCATCATTCCTGCCCTTGGGTATGCCACAGACAGTACTCTGCAGCACCCGGGGAAATATTTGCGAGTACCCAAGCTCTAGAGTATATGGGGTTTGGACAGGGTTTTTGGCTCTATACAAAAACCCGACAGCGTGGGTTAGACGGGGCAGGTGGTATTGGACTGTTTTGCGATACAAAGAGGCACCGGGCAAGGGTGTCCTCTGTCACTGTTGATCTTTGCCCTTGCAATGGAGACCTTGGCTTGTCAACTACAGCAACAAGCACCCCGTTGGGGGATACCAGAAATAGGTACACATCATATTATATCGCTATACGCAGTTGACGCTCTGGTGTACTTACGTGAAGTAGAGGCCTCCCTCTTGGGCCTGACGCTCCTGCTGGAAGAATTTGGGGTTGCCTCTGGACTCGGAGTGAATTGGCCCAATTTCTGCCTTTTCCCCATGGCCCCAACCCTGTCCTTGCACAGGGCTACACCAACGGGTCCCCATTTGCGGTGGTGTTATGACACCTTTAAATACCTGGGTGTACAGATTTACCATTCGGAGAAGGACATCAAGGAGGACAATGTGTACAAAGCAGAGAGGTCCATTCGGCAATCATTGCCCTTTTGGCAAGTGCTACCCTTGCCCCCATTGTGCCGAGTTGCGATCTTTGTGATGTTGGTGTTGCCCCGGTTACTTTTCTTTTTCGTATCACTTCCTATTGTACTACCCCAGCATTTTTTCCTTGAGCTCCATGGGCTCCTCTTGGAATTGATATGGGGGAAAGGTAGATGACGTGTGGCCCTGGCCACTTTGCAACGCACCTTGCTTGAGGGAGGTCTTGGTGCACCCAACTTTGAATTGTATTATGCGGTGGCACAACTGCAGTGTCCAATGGACTGAATGCAGGCCCCCGAATGCCTCAAAAGGGCACCCGTCTCAAGCCTTCTGGAGAGCAGGATGTCTACACATGGTTGTCTGATTCTAAGGGACACCTCCCGCAGGAGACACGCAGATGACTGTGGCTCGGTTATGTTGGCATCGTTTTGTACATGGGAAGAGAACCTTTATTACTTATTCCTCTTCTATAGAGCTGTGGTGTTTGCCGAAACTTAACAGGGAAGCACAGAGACTCGACCTGGACACTTGGAAGGAAGCGGGGGTGACCCAACTGGGTGACTTATTCCAAGATGGTACATTCATGACATTCCAGAATATCATGGGTCCTTATGACATAGGGGCTGGTCATTTCTTAACACATCACACTATACATCGTGTTGTACAAACCCCTTGGAACACTGGAGACACAGAACCTACTCAGTTTCCCACATTACACACGATTTTATCACATGGCTCCACATGTCACGCCCTTACTACCCTCTATTCTTCCCTTTACACTGCACCTACGAGGTATGCTGCAGGTGTGAAAGCCAGAATCCTCCTGCAACCTCTCTCAGACAAGTCTTGATCCAGGGTGTTACAATAAGTGAAGGGGGTGTCTTGCAACTCAAGGTTCCACTTCATGCAGTTCAGCTATATGCATCAAACTTATTTATCCCCACAGTGCATTAGGCATCTGTTCCCCACACTGACACCCGAGTGTCCCAGCTGTAAACTAGCAAATGCAGGGTTCTATTATATGGTGTGAGACTGTCCCACACTTCAGGTGGAATGGCAGGAGGTTACCACAGTGGTCGCCTGAACTTGCAGACTATGACCTCACACCCATGCCCGAATCCTGTTTACTAGGGTTTCGTCCCCAGCCAAAGGGGATAAACACCTACATAGGTTTATTGACCTTGCCTTTATATTATTCAAGCAGCAGATAGCGATGTTGTGGAAGGTGCCTGTGGTACCCGACACGCAGGACTGGTTGCCCACACTGTTTACTGGGGCAGACCAGAGGCGAACACCCTTAGGCTCCTTAGGATGCATGGGTAGTTCAGAACAGGCGGCGAAAATTGTGACACTTATCTCACTAACATTAAAGCAAAGAACAATATACGCCCACCTTGAAATGCTCACTCTGCCCTGGAAGCAGATGCCATATTACTAATCTCAGATTGGTTACATGGTTACAGGGGGGTTCTGAATGCACACTGGGTCCGTCTGCTTACTGTTTGCCTGTCTACATGCCCTCTCTCACGGGGATACCCTCAGCCCTCGGGTCGGGCTCCCCAGGGAGCGCTGTTTGCGGCAGCGCCTTTTCCCGCGCTCGAGTGCGGAGACGCGAGCCCCGACCGCTGTTTTCTGTCAGCGGGCCAGGGCGGCGCCTGATACGTATTTAAAGGAGGGGTCCGCGCTGGCAATGTGCTGCGCGTTCCAACACGGATCCCGCCAGGCTTCCCACTGTTTCCCCCTGCTTACCTGCAATCCTTCGACCGCTGTTTTCGCTGGTAGTCACTTGCTCGTGTTTTGCTGGGCTTCTCCTTTGTTCCTTCGTCTTCCTGGGTCCTCTGGTGTTCTTCCGGAGCACGTTGTTACACTGCTCCTTTCCGGCTGGCAACATTGTGTCCAGGGAACTTCTGTGCCTTAACCCTTAGCTTCCTGGCAACTTGTCTCTGCAAGACAAAAAAGAAAAGCAAGGGTTGTAAAGTATCACAGTATCTTCGTTTTCCGTGTATTTAGAGCTGACTTTTGAATTGTAGAAAAACACTTATCTGACGGTCATGTGATTTGATGGGTGATTCTCGTGGTCTTCTTTAGTCCTGGTAAAACTCTTTTAGCTGCAAAGGAAAAAGAGAAACTGTATTACTAGAATCAGATAACCCACTTGTTTTTTTGTTTATTGTGACCCTGCCCTTTTTGCCCTATTTTTTCCGTGCTCCCTCCTGACTTGGGAAATGAGTTTTTTTGTTTTTCCCTAATTCAGGAGGAACAGATAATTATTTTTAAAAGGGTCCTATATACTTCTATGGTGCTTCTAACATAGGTTTGTATATTACGGTTCATCTCTTGTTTAGATGTCAAACTTCCGCAGTCCTTCTATATACTGAATATTGTCCTTCCTTTTAGGCACTGGGAGTGCTCTACCGCCCATGGGAGTTGTTTCCCCACACGTACTTGGCATATTCCTTTACAGGCATCTCATTAGAAATAGGGGGTAACATACAGCCAGCTCCTTGTACTCTTGATTAGTACTTACCTTGTGCTTTTTCTTCAGGATTTTTGAAGACCACCCCCACAGAAGATCCAGTGGACGTCTCACCCCTTCTTCCTTCCCTTGTTTTGTTTCCCTCCTTCCCCACCTTCCCTCTTTTTGCTTTGACCTAGTTGGGCGAAGGAGGTAGGTGAGCGAAGTTGGGATCTAGCATCACTTCCATCCATTTCATCCCTGCAGTAAATCCAGGTGAGCCTCACATCGGGCTTGTAGATGTCCCGTGACTTACAGTACACCTTGCACGACTCTCTAGGCCCCTACGTGGACTCCCTTGCATTGATCCATACGTTGCGCTGTCCACCAACATGCGACACCACAGGAACACTTGATCAACGACTTTAGGCCGTCAAACAGGCCTGATGGTGCCCTTCCTGACCTGGGAAATGAGTTTTTTGGTTTTTCCCTAATTCAGGAGTAACAGATAATTATTTTTTAAAAGGGTCCTATATACTCCTATGGTGCTTCTAACATAGGTTTGTATATTACTGTTCATCTCTTGTTTAGATGTCAAACTTCCGCAGTCCTTCTATATACTGACGATTGTCCTTCCTTTTAGGCACTGGGAGTGCTCTACCGCCCATGGGAGTTGTTTCCCCACACGTACTTGGCATATTCCTTTACAGGTATCTCATTAGAAATAGGGGGTAACATACAGCCAGCTCTTTGTACTCTTGATTAGTACTTACCTTGTGCTTTCTTCTTCAGGATTCTTGAAGACCGCCCACACAGAAGATCCAGTGGACGTCTACCCCTTCTTCCTTCCCTTGTTATGTTTCCCTCCTTCCCCACCTTCCCTCTGTTGCTTTGACCTAGTTGGGCAAAGGAGGTAGGTGAGGAAAGTTGGGATCTAGCATCGCTTCCATCCATTTCATCCCTGCAGTAAATCCAGGTGAGCCTCACAGAACGCGAAGCCCACGTTTTACTTTACTGCCCTGGCGTTATGGAGGAACATCCGATAACATTAGCTGATGTGGCGAGTATGATAGGGAATTTACAGAAAGAAACCCAGGCTCTATCCCTTAGAGTTGATTCCCTACAGCAAGCCTCTCGGACTCTACACCCTCCTGATCTGTCTTCAGGTTCTTATACTACCTCGTTTACGTCTCCTCCTTCCTCGTCTAGTACTACTCCTCCGGTGTATCATATCACGACTCCCTCTTCTATACCTTTAGCACCCCCAGAAAGATTCATGTGTGACCCAGCTAAATTTGCAACATTTATTAATCAGTGCCAATTGCACTTTATGTGCAAAGCTTCCTGCTTTCCCACTGAGCAATCCAAGGTGGCTTTCGTCTTATCGTATTTAGGTGGTACAGCTGCTACATGGTCAATTCACTTGGTGGATAGAAATGATCCTCTGTTGTATGACAATAGAGCCTTTAAAGAGGAGCTAAGGCGTTTATTCGACAGACATTCGTTCATGCAGTCTGTGGACACTGAGGGGCATATTCACAAGGACTTATCTCCGATTTATCGCCACCTTAACTCAACAAAAGTGGAGATAGATTTAACACCCCATTCACAAGCGGGTGCAAACTGCAGACATCGCCAGTATTCCCGAGATAACTGCCCCAAAATTTATCTCCACGGTGGACACCACCAACTAACCCTAATGAGATGCAGAGTAGGCGTTCCCGTGTAAAAACATACGAAAAAACCACAACACCACTTTCACAACAAACTGCCAGATCCGCGATGCGAACCAAAAACAGGCGATAAGCCGCGGTAGCACCAGGGATTTAACACCTGCCTTTTGCTGGTGCTAAGCAGGACGACTACCCGCAGCATGAAAGGGAGCCCAGCCAAGTGCCACACCTGAAGACCCACAGATGCCATGGAGACAATCATCATGCAGCTCCGATACCCATGAGGGCCACAACACCCAACTCCACCACCCCCAGGCCGGCCACCACCCCTAGGACCTGTCCCGCCCCCCCCCCCGGGAACACCACAGAGGCAGCGTACACAAAGACAGCGGACCCACCTGAAACGCACCTGCCGCCCAGAACCAACGCCAGAGGAGGACATTGCAGCACATGTCCGCCTCTGGTACCATCCAACCCACAACTGCCAGAGTCGGAGGAGTCCCACAGCCAGCCCCATACAAGGGCATCACACCTGTCCTGGATGCCAACATCAGCCTGGTACCCCAGCCCCTCCACTTCACCCACACTGCGCAGGAGCAGCTGGAGGCCAAGCAAGGCCCCTACACCATAGCTGGATTCTCCCACTTGTCAGGGCCAACTGCACAAATGTACCCCTCGTGCCCCCTGCCGACACTGCACACAACTACCACAACTGAAAGCACACGCATCCCATGAATGTGCAGGCAATAGTGGACCACCCGGGACCCCTCAACAATGTCGTGGCCAACTCCCCAGGCAGAGTGCCTGATTCACACATCTCCCGACAGTCCATCATCACCCAGGTCCCGGACTCCTGCCACCATCTTCAGCCTGATGTGGTGGACACCATTTCCTCCATGTCATCCAGCTCCTGGTGTGGTGCTGGACTCCCACCTCCGGTGTGCATTGCTGCCTTGTGGTTGTTGGCGTGTTTGTGCTTGTTTGTGCATTTCGCATCATTCCAGCTGTTCTGGTTTTCTGCCATTGTCCTCCTCCGCTCTCCGGCTGCATTCACCTTGTCCATGATGGCCTGCCATGTCTAATGTTTTGTTGCCAATGGTGCTTGTGGGGTTGTGTGCTGGCTCCGACTGCCTCCATTGTGCTTCGCTGTTTTCTGTTTGGTTTGTCTTTCTTTTCCCTGCTTTTGTTGCGCTTATTCACGCATGCCGTATATGTGTCGTGGGCCTTGCGCTGCTTATCGCTGCTTTCCTCCTCGCGAATGGGCTCGTCGCATGTTTTTTGGTGTTGGGGTTTGTGTTTTTATTTCCGTCGAGGTGGTTGTATCGCGGACATTGGCCGCGGTTTCGGGAGACTATCGCATGGTACTGCCGTGTTGTGAATTCCACGTTAACACGGGGTTGTTTTCCCGCGATAGGCTGCGATGTGTAAAGTTGCGTTAACATTTTTTGGAGATGTTTAGCACACGTTCTTGTGAATATACCCCTGAGTTATTAAACCTTAAACAAGGATCTAAGGATCTTATGACTTACATCTCCTGCTTTAACAGATTTGTGGCCGAAGCCGGTTGGCCGGAAGCCAAGCGAGGTGCTCTTTTCTACAAAGGCTTGAGAGAGAAATTGAAAGATATGTTAGCACAAGTGGTAGACCCTCCAGAAACCTGTGATGCATTAATCGATTTAATAGTGAAAATGGATCACCGTTTGCATGAGAGAAAAAGGGAGAAAGGACGTATTGGAAAGGAAACCAGAGACAGACAAACCAGTCGAGGAGCCAGAACCCATGCAAATAGGCAGCATTAAAGGGCCCCTGAGTCAGGAAGAAAGGCAGAGACGACGGGCTAATAATCTGTGTCTATATTGTGGCAAATCAGGTCACTTTCTGAGGGGATTCCATGTCAAACCTAAACGAAGCACGGAGTCGGGAAACTGACTCGCCTGAGCATGGTGGAGACAAATTGCTCCGGTGAAACAGGCTTAATGGTCTCCCACTTGGTAGGGTTAAATCCCACTTCCTATCCTCTACAACATTTTTTTTATCTCTGCCCAGCTTAGTTGGGGTGATCAAAGCATAGACGTACGAATCATGCTTGACTCAGGTGCCACTGGGAATTTTATTGATTCAGCCTGGGTAGAGAACATGAATATTCCTATGGAACCAAAAAAGACTGTGGACATAGTTAAGACCATTGAGGGCAGTTATATGAAGTCTGGGCCTGTTACTCATGCCACCAGACAGTTAGACGTACTCCTTCTAGATAAACACCATGAAACTATCCATTTCGATGTCATCTCCTTGCCACAGTTCCAGGCCATCATCGGTCTTCCTTGGTTGATGAAACACAACCCTGACATTAATTGGGAAGACCATGCCATAGCTTTCACTTCTGAGTACTGCAAGAACCACTGTCTAGATCCTTCCACAGCACTGCAACATGTGGCTGGTATTACTGATTTCAACTTACCCGTAATACCTGACTGTTACGAAGAGTTCAGAGAAGTGTTTGATGAAGAGAAAGCCTCTGCCTTACCACCCCATCAGCCCTATGACTGTTGTATAGACCTGGTACCCGGGGCCAAAATCCCGTGTAGTCGCATATATGCATTGACTGAAAAAGAAAACACGTATTTGAGGGAGTACTTAGACGACATGTTGCGCAAAGGATTCATTCGCCTGTCTAAATCTGCGGCGTCTTCCCCTCTTTTTTTTATACCAAAGCGGCAAGGGGGTTTCAGGTGCTGCATAGATTACAGAGCCCTCAATTGCGTGACAATTAAGAATCGATACCCGTTGCCTCTAATTCAAACTCTACTCGATCAAGTGAAACAAGCCTCAATTTTTACTAAGCTGGATTTAAGAGGTGCGTATCACTTAGTCCGAGTACGGGTAGGGGATGAATGGAAAACCGCCTTCTGAACAAAGTTTGGGTTGTATGAGTACTTAGTGATGCCCTTTGGGATGTGTAATGCCCCCGCGGCTTTCCAGTTTTTTATTGATGACGTTCTCAGAGAAACGTCAAAAAAAGGGGGGGAGACCAGGAGCCGTTATTTAAACCAGGTCCTGCACACGAGGCTCCTAATTAACTGTGCTACAGAGGGGTATGCAGTTCCTAAAAAGGGGACAAGGGAAAGGCAGGTCTTTCTTCGTGATGCCCTCACACACCCCGAAGGATGTCATGCTTCATCATTGGGCTCTGCTCCTCGTCGGGCCGGCGCTGCAATGCTCGACGGGCTCCTGTAAACGGGGCACTTTGGCGGAGATCTTTTGAAGAAGTCGTGGGGTGCGTGCGGGTAAGAGGGCAAGGATAGTGTAGTGCACAGGTAGTGGGTTTTAAAATAAGTCTGGAGCAGTCCTGTTCAGAAATAATTTTAATGGTTCAGGTAGTTCCAGCTTAGTTAAAAAGTTTGGACGCCCTACGTGGATGCAATGTTCCTAGAGGGCTATCGCTATGTGATGGGTCGACATGTTTCGTGCCCTAGTTGCTCCTAACGAGTCGTTTGGCACTTCATCAGGACCTAAGTGAGTGAGCGGTGCACTACTAGAGGTCTGGTTCCCTAAGTGTGGTATGGTGACCAGACACAATAGAGTGAAACCCTAGTAGACTTGTACTGGGCAGTTGTAGACCTGTGGGGGAGGCAAGGGGAGAAACACACAACAACAATGGAGGTTAAAATAGAGGCCTGAATGAACAGGGAGTATCTCTTTTGAGTAAAGGACCTAACAACTGGCTAGGTTGTGGTTGGTCCTAAGC
>CAWUFW010024119.1:0-65306 GCA_963921515.1 Calotriton arnoldi
CAATTTTCTCCGGGCACCTTCTCCTCCCGGCAGGGTGCATGCTTTAGCGTTCGCGCACTCTTGAGGAAGGTCTCCGTACGTTTATCAAATCCTTCCAAGTGCCCCGCTTTATGCTTAACGGCCCCTTTATTCCCCATCTGGGAGCTACTTGGACCCGCCACCACCAGATCTGGGTCACTGAACACCCCAGGGATGCTTTTCGCCAGCTTATCAACCTGATCCCTAAGAGGAGCCAGCGCCCTAGAAATAGCCAGAGAGAGGGCTTGGTCCACTGCTGGAGGGAGAAGTTGGGGGCCATTCCTCCTCCACTTCCTGGTAGGAGGAGTAAAAATGGTCTTCTGGAGAAGACATGATAGCAGAGGGTGTGAGCACAGAACAAATGCCCTTAAAATCCTTAAGACATCCCCCTCGCCGGTGCTCCAACAGCTGTGCTTTCCCCGAAGCTGTTATAAGAATAGACTGAGGCGCAATACCAATTACCACCACCAGGTGGTGCTGGTCACTAACGTGGCCGCGTGGGGAAATCACCGCGTAGCGGTGTCAAAATTAGGCGAGGGTTGGTCGGGAATCAAGCGGACACTAAAGGAGTGACCGGATTCCCAAACACGCGTAAATACCAGCGGGAGCGCTCGACGGAGCTGCCTCGCTCGGACCAGACGTGCCTGACAGGATCTCACGGCGCGCAGAGCACACAGCGGGAGAAACTGCGAGGGGGAGAACGTGCTCGGGCAAGAGCCTGCTGCGCAGGGAATATGAAACAATACCAAGGCAATAATGCTAATAACGTGCACAAGAAACCGCTATACAAACAGCAACAACGTCAGATTAAGCCAAGAATGTAAGGAATGCACTTAACTGACGAGCAGTGAAGAAAGAGGAAGCGGAAGGGACATCACGATATTATATACGATGGACTGTGATATGATTGGACTATACTTGCCTTGGAGACTACCCCCTAATGGTTCATGGGTTGTGTAGTCTTTTGTTTAATGATTGTTGTGTTACGTTTTCTTTGAACTGCTATGCAAATAAAGTGAGGAAAGATATGCATAATCCTCGCCTCCGTACTGCCATAGAATTCATTAAACTTTATTTGATCTGATTTAGAAACATAGATCATAAAAGTGTACATAAAAACAGTGAATCCTCTTTCCTAATACAATACAGTGAGAATTAATTAAAACCAGTAGGTAAAAACGGGTGTTACAAAGCCCGGTTCAGAGCAACTTCAGGTTAACAGAATCGTAAAGTTCAATGTTTCGCAAGATCAATCTCATGTACTTCGTGCAAAATACGCAATAAGGGGTCCAAGTAAGATGTAACGCTCCAATACCTGACCAGTTTGCACTATATAAAACTGCAGAAAAACTAAAAATAAAAAGTGTTTTGCACACTTTTGACATTGGGCTATATGTGGGCTACATCTGGGTGATATTTGTGCTACATTTGGGCTCTTTTTTCTCTGGTGGTCATCTTGGGAGACTTATTTGTTATGAAGTTTCCTAATTTCGTCATTTACTGCAGTCTCCTTAGTAGGAAATGCTTTCAGTTTTTTACTTTGATTCCATCAAGAAGGCATTCAGATGTGTCACACATTTGCCATAAATTCAGAATGTTAGCACTCTAGTTGTTCATTAGATCACTGTAGTAAAGCTACTGCTCACCAGGGAGTTAACTGGAAGTCTACTGCTGGTATTGAAAGTGATTGTTTCAGTCTGCATGTCAGAATTTTCTAATGAAATAGAAGAGGATTTGAGATCTCACTTAAAACATGCCCTAAATTTTCTTTCTGCAGCACTAACCATAATTTCTATGACAAAATGAACCCCTCATTTTGTTCTTTTTTAAATTAAATGTTTTAAGAGTTACCAGTTTATTCCAATCAAGATGGCTTCAGGTGTGCCATAATTTTGTCATAAGTAAGACTGTTAGCGCTCTAGTTGTTCTTTAGAACACTCTGGGAAGCTGCAGTAGAACACAAAGGCATCAACTGACAGGCTGCTCCTGTTGAAATATAACAGGAAGATATTTGAGATCACACTTGAAACATGTCCTAATTTTTCTTTCTACAGCACTAACCATAATTTCTATGACAAAATGAACCCCATCATTTTGTTCCTTTTTAAATTAAATGTTTTAAGTGTTACCAGTTTATTCCAATCAAGATGGCTTCAGGTGTGCCATACTTTTGTCATAAGTAAGGCTGTTAGCACTCTAGTTGTTCTTTAGAACACTCTGGGAAGCTGCAGTAGAACACAAAGGCATCAACTGACAGGCTGCTCCTGTTGAAATATAACAGGAAGATATTTGAGATCACACTTGAAACATGTCCTAATTTTTCTTTCTACAGCACTAACCATAATTTCTATGACAAAATGAACCCCATCATTTTGTTCCTTTTTAAATTAAATGTTTTTAGTGTTACCAGTTTATTCCAATCAAGATGGCTTCAGGTGTGCCATACTTTTGTCATAAGTAAGGCTGTTAGCACTCTAGTTGTTCTTTAGAACACTCTGGGAAGCTGCAGTAGAACACAAAAGCATCAACTGACAGGCTGCTCCTGTTGAAATATAACAGGAAGATATTTGAGATCACACTTGAAACATGTCCTAATTTTTCTTTCTACAGCACTAACCATACTTTCTATGGCAAAATGAACCCCCTCATTTTGTTCCTTTTTAAATTAAATGTTTTAAGTGTTACCAGTTTATTCCAATCAAGATGGCTTCAGGTGTGCCATACTTTTGTCATAAGTAAGTCTGTTAGCTCTCTAGTTGTTCTTTAGAACACTCTGGGAAGCTGCAGTAGAACACAAAGGTCTCTGCCCTTGTTGGATGTACATGTTTTACTGAGAATGTCAGACTTCATTCTCACATGACTGAGAAAGATAATGTGAATTTACAGAAAATATGCTCTCATTTTAGCTTCTGGAGCACCTTCCAAAACTGTATGGGACAAGCATGTGAAAATAGTTTTCTCTCAAACATGATTCATGATATCCCAGCAGAAGGTTTTTCACAGGGTAAAATCACCTTAGAACACACCACAATTCCTGAAATTAGTATGGTACCATCAACAAATGAATTCTAATGTAACTAAAGTCTGTTATCACCCTTTATAGTTCTCCTTTTGGTAACCCTCTATATATATATCAACAAGATGACCCATAATATATCATGTCTTAACACAAATACAATGGAGAATGGAAACGAAAAGAGAAATATTAAAAAATCGTGGAACTTAACAGCTGGTGAACAACAAGCCCTTAAAGATCTACGAGAGGATACAACAATAATCATAAAAGCCTCTGATAAAGGCGGTAATATTGTGATCCAAAACCGCAAAGATTATGTGGCTGAAGCTGAAAGACAACTCAATATGAAAGAGCATTATGAAAAATTGACCTCAAATCCCATGGAGAGTTGGACTAAGGAATACCATCAAATGCTGCATGCCTGGAAAGAAAGAAATCTCATTGACCTGGAGGAGTTTTTATATCTGAAAACTGACCATCCGGTCATGGCAACAATCTATTTCCTCCCCAAGGTCCATAAGTCACTCACGAATCCACCAGGTAGACCAATTGTTAGTGCCATTGTTTCTCTGCTAGAATGCACTTCCCGCTTCTTGGATGTTTTTCTCATGGATTATGTCATGTCACTTCCCTCATATCTGCGGGACACAATGGACTTTATGAACAAAATTCAAATGATCCAGTGGAGAGAAGGTTTCTTGATGGCAACGATCGATGTCTCATCGCTCTATACATCAATTATCCATTCAGATGGCGTAGCTGCTGTGAAGCAGTTCTTACAAACAAGATCCATTAGCTTTCTGGAGCACTCTGAAATGTTGGTTGGAATGTTGACATACTGCTTGACACACAATGTCTTTCTGTTTCAAGGTGACATCTTCCTGCAGAAACAGGGGACTGCCACGGGTACATCATTCGCTCCAACGTACGCAAATCTACTCATGGCAGTCTGGGAGACTGAAGTATTGGAGAAAAGGAATCATCGAAACATCAAATTTTGGTCAAGATTCATTGACGACCTCTTTATAGTCTGGGAGGGTGATCACACAGACCTCCAAACCTTCATCCACTCTCTAAATGCCAATAAGTACAATCTCTCCTTCACATCTACAGTAAGCCCAAAGAACATCATTTTTCTGGATGTAGAAGTGTTCATAAAAGACCAGAGGGTCTGTACGAAAATGTATAGAAAGCCCACCTCGTGTAATAGCATCTTGCATGCAAATAGTGGACATCCAAAGAATCTCAAATGGTCAATACCCTATGGAGAGATGTTACGGGCGAAGATAAACTGTTCTGAAGCGGAGGATATTGAATTGCAATTGAATGAAATGAGCAAACGCTTCTTAGAACGAGGATACCCCGAGGAAGTGCTTGTAACAGCAAGAACAAGAGTCACTCAGAAAGCTAGGTCAGAACTACTAACACAAAAACGACCTCAGATGGATAGACATCAAAAGGACACAACCACATGCCTCATTGTGGATTATAACAATGAGAGTGGAGAATTTAAGAAAATTGTTAGAAAGAACTGGGGTGTCCTACTGCTAGATGAAACCCTGCGAAGAGTCTTGTCACCTCATCCTAACATTACGTATAGGAAGACAGCATCTTTGGGGGACATTCTCACACAAAGCCATCTTGAACCTCTTAAATCTACTACCTCACACTGGCTCAATAAACCCGGCTTCTGGAAATGCTACAAATGTAAGGCGTGTGAACATGGTCAAAATATAACATCATATAAATTGCAGAATGGTCAAACTGAATCAATCAAAGACCACATCACATGTGAATCCAAGTTTGTTGTATACCAACTAGAATGCTCCTGTAAAAAACGATCTATAGGAAGTACAATCAACAAACTAAAACTGAGGATACTGCAACATCTACGTGCTATTAAAAACAAAGACTTCACTTATCCCATGGCCAAACATTTCCATGAGTCTCACTCAAGTGATTGTCGACATCTCAAATATTGTGGTATCAAAATTGTGAAACAAAAAGAGAGAGGTGGAAACAGAACATTGGAGTTGCGCAAGATGGAATCTAAACTCATTTTAGCAACTGGTACCGAGAGTCCATTTGGCCATAATTTGGATGCAGAACTATATGTTCATCTGCAATAGAACATGGATGTAATCGAAATTGGAGTTGTATAATAATGGCAACATGGTTGTGGACACCTGATAGTTTGAGAAAATGTAATGGATAAATGAATGACTGCACTTTACAAATACTGAACCTAATGATGTTTTGCATTCGATCTTGTTGCACCAGAAGAGTAGGAAAGATAAAAGAAAAGGAGAAAAGGGAAAGAAGAAGAAGAAAAAAAAGAGAACAAGAGAAATAAAACACCAATGGGATCATATTATCTTTAATTTGGAGATTTAGCACTTTAAAATCTATAGCAGAAATGATGTCCAATTGAAATAATGATCAGAGCTTTCAGGGGTCTTAGTGGTTAGGATTATGATGGAATGAGAGCACTGAAGTGGCATGCATTTTTTTACTGTTTTTACTTCAATGTAAACATGCTATGCACTAGTCACTTTAGTTTATGTAAATCAGTATCTTTGCCTTGAACATATATATATACATTTTTTTTTAAATATTAGAAATGTTAATCTTGGAAGGAAAGGATATATTTTAATCAACTGCTCTGCACCATATGTAAAACATACCAGAGACAAAAATGTACTTTACAATTTTATTCTTAACTGATCTGAACTGTTCAATTGATAATGAAAATTGACTTTATTCTGCCTATAATGAATGCATTGCATTTATGTACTTCACGAACATTTAGTTGCTTTTACTCCATTATGAATACAAACATGAATAAGCATGATCAATCCCATTTGTGGTTTTAAATTACACCTTCTTTTAAAAAATCTCTGCTGGATTTGCACTTTTGCACATATATACTCTAAAACTTTGGTTTTAATTGTATAAACTTTTGTAAACCATTTCTTCTTGAAATCAGCCAAACTAATAATCAATTGTTAAAAAATTGTACCCTTTAAGGATTGTGTATAGCAATGCACTGCTGATGACGTCACATATTACATCACTCATGACATGGTCAGTGACATCACTGATGACATCACTGATGACATCTCAAATGACAACACTGATGACATCACTGATGACATCATCCATGTGATAATTTCATGCATCTTCTCACACCCTAATATAACTTTTGATACACCCACTCTAAATTACAGACTGCCATTCTCAAAACCATACACACTCCAATACCAATAACTACATACCCACTCACTGATTATTAGGTCTACACACACACATCGACTCACTCACCCGTACAGTCACTCATACTTATGGTCACTGAGTACAGGACTATCATATGTACTCATACACCTATATAAACACTCACACGCCGCCACTCATCCATAGAGGTACTCACACACCTAGTCAGTCATGCAAAAAATTAATCACACACCCATTTACTCACCTATACAGTTATACACACACCAACTCACTTACTCATACAAATACTAGCACATTCTTCAGTGATGTCACTGACCATGTCATGAGTGATGTAATATGTGACGTCATCAGCAGTGCATTGCAGGGGCGCGAGTTATAGTTAGCTGAGCTAACTATAACGGGGGAATTTCACGGGTTTTGTACGAGTGCAATGTCCAACTAACTATAACTGTCCCTAAAACCTATGGTTTTTTCAGTGAATTTCAAAGGTTTTTTAAATGCAAATTTCTAACTATAACGTGTCTGAAACCTATGGTTTTTTCAGTGAATATATATATATCTATATATATATATTACCTACTGGCGGTCGCCAGTAGGTAGTTATAGTTAGAACCTATTTTCCATAGGAAAAGCATTTATTGTTTTCCCAATAACTTTAGCGTCGTTTGACGAATCTTCGCGAAATTTTCAAAACTAGTGGGGTGCTCTGGTCAGCTCCTGTCTTGAAAGTTTCGGGGTGATTCGCCAAGCGGGGGCCGGGAAAAAGTGGGGTCCCAAAATGTGTTTTCTCCATGTTAATTTCCATAGGAAACTTTAGACACGGCTACAGCCCGAACTGCTGAACGGAATTACACCACATTTGGCAAAAAGGTAGCCCTTGGTACAGGAAGAGTCTTTTTTGTTAAATGGTGTAAATCCGTTCAGTAGTTCCTGAGAAATTCAAAAAATAGAGGTCGGAAAATCAATTTCGCATAGGAAACTTTAGCCAAGGCTACAGCCCGAACTGCTGAACGGAATTACACCAAATTTGGCAAAAAGGTAGTGCTTGGTTCAGAAAGCGACCTTTTTTTTAAATGGTGTAAATCCGTTCAGTAGTTGCTGAGAAATTCAAAAATAAAAATTTCGATATCTAGGGACGCGGTGGATTCCCGAACCCTCCCGACCACGAGCTTCACTGTGATTGGCTGCCAACACTCCAAACCAGGAAGTGTTGGCAGCCATCTTGTGACTCGGTAGAACCGAGTCACAAGAAAACAGTGAAACAAGCCTGAAAAAACAAGAAAAGGGGGCAGGGTAGAAACACCCTGACCCCCCAGGCCTGCTCAGGGGGTCCCACAAGGACCCCCAGGGCCAAAAAAAGCATTTTTTGTTTTTAAAAATGGTAAAATCCGCAAAGGATCCACGAATCCCGCCGATGAAATAGAAAAAAAACGAAGCGCTTCGTTGTATTTAAGCCCACGGGTGGGCCAAGTCCCGGGGGCATGAGTAATTATTGTGCGAGGCACGCGGCCCCCCTGCAGCCCCGGGAACCGCCACCTCCCCGGGGCACTAAGTATGCAAATGTGGCGGTCCGTTACGGATCCCCGTGCCCCCGGGACCACCACCTCCCCGGGGCTTTACAATCTACAGGAGGGGGGGCCGCGTGGCCCCCTCCTGGAGCCCACGATGGCCCTGGGGACCACCACCCCCCAGGGCCGGCTCCTGCAGTGTCCAAGGGAGCCCACCCCCAGGACACTGCTGTTTGCTATGGCAGGGCGGGAGCCTCGCGGCTCCCGCCCTGCCATAGCAAACTGTGGTTTGGGTTTGGAAAGCGAGAGCAGGGAAACCTGCTCTCGCTTTCAAAATCCAAACCACATTGCTTTTCCACATGGGGAGCTGCATGTCAGCAGCTCCCCGTGTGGAAAAGCAATGCCGGCTCCCGCAGGAGGCGGGGAACCGGCGGGACCGTGGGGGCATTGGGGCTCCCCCCACGGTTCCCAATGGAGAAGGCCGGCCCCGGGGGATGGGGTTCCCGGGGCCAGAAGTGGCCGGGGGATGGGGTGCCCGGGGCCAGAAGTGGCCCGGGAGGGGGACCTCAAGACACAAGTGGACTTCATCGTCCGAGCAGCAGTGCGCCAGAAGCCATGTTTGCAGCATGGTGTAAAAAGGGGCATGGCCTAGGAACACCTCTCTGCAACGCAGCTCTGTGGCGCTTACTGAAGGTACCTGGTGGGCTACTTGGCCACCAGGGACCTTCAGGATTCAAGGAAACTTAATAGGGATGTTACAGTTAGAAATTAGCATTTATAAAACCTTAGAAATTAACAAAAAAAACATAGGATTGAGGCACATTATAATTAGAGATTTTCGTTGATGACATCACTGATGACATCTCAAATGACATCACTGATGACATCATCCACGTGAAAATCTGATGCATCTCCTCACACTCTAATATAACCTTTGATACACCAACTGTAAAATACAGACTACAATTTTCGAAACCATCTACACACCAATACCAGTTACTACATACCCACTCATTCACCCATACAATCACTCATACATGCAGTCACTCATCAATACAACACTATCATATGCACTCATACACCTATACAGACACTCACACACCGCCACTCATCCATGGAGTTACTCACACACCTAGTCAGTCATGCAAAGAATCAATCACACTCCCATTTACTCACCTATACAGTTATACACACACCACTTCACTTATTCATACAGATACTAACGCATACTTACTCTCTTATACAATCACTGATACAAGTACACACTCATCCATACAGCCACTCTCACAATCACTGACTCTCACGTATAGTCATTTATATACTCCAACTCTCACATACACTGCCTTTCACATATGTAGTTACTTGGACATGTACCACTGAGACATCCATTCACTCACCAACACATCCATACACACACTCACCCACCCATACAGCTGTTTCCACATGCACTCTTGAACACATACACCCAGTGAATCAACCATGCACACATCTATGCACAGAGTCACACACCTCCCACCCACCCACACACACACTCAGTCTCCCATACAAATACTCAGGCAGCCAATCAATAACCCATATAGACACTCATGTAGCTACTGACCAACCCATGCAGCAGCTTACACAACAACAGACAGACTGATACAGACATTCACACAGTTTAGTCACTAACCCATGCATTCAGTAAGACACATTTAATCACTCACTTATACAGTCAGTCACGCACCTACTAAATCCTCCATCCAGACACTTATACACCCGCTCATTCTTCAATACACCTTGGCATATATATAAAACATATTTAAACTTTACAGAAACACACAGTCACTGGATGATGTCATCAGTGATGTCATCAGTGATTTCATTTGAGATGTCATCAGTGATGTCATCAGTGATGTCACTCACCATGTCATGAATGATGTAATATGTGACGTCATCAGCAGTGCATTGCAGGGGCGTGAGTTATAGTTAGCTGAACTAACTATAACGGTGGAATTTCTATGGTTTTGTACTGAGTGAAATGTCCAACTAACTATAACGTCCGTGAAACCTTTGGTTTTTTCAGTGAATATATATATATATATATATATGTATATATATATATATATATATATATATATATATATATATATATATATATTCACTGAAAAAACCATAGGTTTTAGGGACAGTTATAGTTAGTTGGACATTGCACTCGTACAAAACCCGTGAAATTCCCTGTTATAGTTAGTTCAGCTAACTATAACTCGCGCCCCGCAATGCACTGCTGATGACGTCACATATTACATCACTCATGACATGGTCAGTGACATCACTGATGACATCACTGATGACATCTCAAATGACATCACTGATGACATCACTGATGACATCATCCAGTGACTGTGTGTTTCTGTAAAGTTTAAATATGTTTAATATATATAGGGAAAGGCGTATTGAAGAATGAGTGGAGTGTATAAGTGTCTGAATGGATGATTTAGTACGTGAGTGACTGACTCTACAAGTGAGTGATTAAACGTATCTTACTGAATGCATGGGTTAGTGACTAAACTGTGTGAATGTCTGTATCCGTCTGTTTGTTGGTGTGTAAGTGGATGCATGGATTTGAGAATAGCTACATGAGTGTCTATATGGGTTATTGATTGGTTCTCTGAGTATCTGTATGGCTGCCTGAGTGTTTGTGTGGGTGGGGTGTGTGTGACTCTATACATAGATGTGTGAGTGGGTGATTCACTGGGTGCATGATTTCAAGAGTGCATCTGTGATGGACTGCTTGGGTGGGTGAGTGTGTGTATGGGTGTGTTAGTGAGTGAATGTATATCTCAGTGGTACATGTGCTAGTAACTACATATGTAAAAGGCAGTATATATGTGTGTTAGAGTATTTAAATGGCTATAAGTGAGAGTGTGTTATTGTGAGAGTGGCTGTATGGATGCGTGTGTGCTTGTATCAGTTATTGTATAAGAGCGTAAGAATGTGCTAGTATTTGTATGAGTAAGTGAGCTGGTGTGTGTATAACTGTATAGGTGAGTAAATGGGTGTGTGATAAATTTTTGCATGACTGACTAGGTGTGTAGTACCTCTATGGATGAGTGGCGGTGTGTGAGTGTTTATATAGGTGTATGAGTGCATATGATAGTCCTGTACTGAGTGACTGTAAGTATGAGTGACTGTACAGGTGAGTGAGTGGATGTGTGTGTAGACCTAAGAATCAGTGAGTGGGTATGTAGTTTTTGGTGTTGGAGTGTCTATGGTTTTGAGAATGGCAGTCTGTAATTTAGAGTGGGTGTATCAAAAGTTATATTAGGGTGTGAGAAGATGCATGAAATTATCACATGGATGATGTCATCAGTGATGTCATTTGAGATGTCATCAGTGATGTCATCAGTGATGTCACTGACCATGTCATGAGTGATGTAATATGTGACGTCATCAGCAGTGCATTGCGGGCGCGAGTTATAGTTAGCTGAACTAACTATAACAGGGGAATTTCACGGGTTTTGTACGAGTGCAATGTCCAACTAACTATAACTGTCCCTAAAACCTATGGTTTTTTCAGTGAATTTCAAAGGTTTTTTAAATGCTAATTTCTAACTATAACGTGCCTGAAACCTATGGTTTTTTCAGTGAATTTCAAAGGTTTTTTAAATGCTAATTTCTAACTATAACGTGCCTGAAACCTATGGTTTTTTCAGTGAATTTCAAAGGTTTTTTAAATGCTAATTTCTAACTATAACGTGCCTGAAAACTATGATTTTTTAAGTGAATTTCAAAGGTTTTTTAAATGCTAGTTTCTAACTATGCCAACAGAGGTAGGACATGTGAAGAAAGAAGAAAAACGCACAGAAAGAAGCAAATGATGTGCAGAAAGAACCAACAGAGGAGCAGAAAGAGGCCTTGTTGCAAAATCATCCTGTGCCCACAACTTTTTCAGACGGGTACTGGTGGTAACTGACTCTGACTAACCAGAGCCAGTGCGCGTTTGCACAGTGGTGAAGGGAGGGGGCCTGAGGTGACATGTGTGCAAACGCACCCGTGGCGCGTTTTAAGTTGCGGGATTAAGTCCCCTTGAATCCTGAGGGTTCCTGGGGCCCAACTAGCCCCCAGGTACCTACAGTTAGGACCACAGAGCTGAGTTGCAGAGAGGCGTTCCGAGGCCACGCACCTTTTTCACCTCTCTGCAACGCACCTCTGTTGTGCTTACTGAAGGTACCTGGTGGGCTAGTTGGCCCCCTGGATTCAAAGGGAATTAACTCCCCAACTTAAAACGCACCACAGGGCGTGTTTGCGCACATGTCACCTGAGGCCCCGCCCCCTCCCTTCACCACTGTGCAAACGCGCCCCGTGGCGCATTTTAAGTTGGGGGATTAGGTCACCTTGAATCCTGAGAGTCCCTGGGGCCCAACCAGCCCACCAGGTACTTCCAGTAAGCACCACAGGCCTGCGTTGCAACGCCTGTAACAAATTGTGCAGTTGTGTTTAGGTAGTGAAGAGGGTCGTGCTGGGGGTAGTGTTTTAGGGTTTAGGGTAGTGCAGTGGTGTTTGTGTAGTGTAGGGGGTCATGCTGGGGGTAGATTTAGGGTTTAGGGTAGTGCAGTGGTGTTTGGGTAGTGTAGGGAGTCGTGCTGGGAGAGTGTTTTAGGGTTTAGGGTAGTACAGTGGTGTTTGGGTAGTGTAGGGGGTCATGCTGGGGTTAGTGTTTTAGGGTTTTAGGGTTTAGGGTAGTGCAGTGGTGTTTGGGTAGTGTAGGGGATACTGCTGGGGGTAGTGTTTTAGGGTTTAGGGTAGTGCAATGGTGTTTGGGTAGTGTAGGGGTACTGCTGGGGGTAGTGTTTTAGGGTTTAGGGTAGTGCAGTGGTGTTTGGGTAGCGTAGGGGGTACTGCTGGGGGTAGTGTTTTATGGTTTAGGGTAGTGCAGTGGTGTTTGGGTAGTGTAGGGGTTCGTGCTGGGGTAGTTTTTTAGGGTTTAGGGTAGTGCAGTGGTGTTTGTGTAGTGTAGGAGGTCGTGTTTTAGGGTTTAGGGTAGTGCAGTGGTCTTTGGGTAGTGTAGGGAGTCGTGCGGGGGGTATTGTTTTAAAGTTTAGGGTAGTGCAGTGGTCTTTCGGTAGTGTAGGGGGTTGTGCGGGGGGTAGTGTTTTAGGGATTAGGGTAGTGCATTGGTATTTGGGTAGTGTAGGGGGTGATGCGGGGGGTAGTGTTTTAGGGTTTAGGGCAGTGCAGTGGTGTTTAGGTTGTGTAGGGGGTCGTGCTGGGGGAGTGTTTTAGGGTTTAGGGCAGTGCAGTGGTGTTCGGGTAGTGTAGGGGGTCGTGCTGGGGGAGTGTTTTAGGGTTTAGGGCAGTGCAGTCGTGTTTGGGTAGTGTAGGGGGTCGTGCTGGGGGAGTATTTTAGGGTTTAGGGTAGTGCAGTGGTGATCGGGTAGTGTAGGGGGTCATGCTGGGGGTAGTGTTCTAGGGTTTAGGGCAGTGCAGTGGTTTTCAGGCAGTGTAGGGGGTCATGCTGGGGGTGGTGTTTCAGGGTTTAGGGCAGTGCAGTGGTGTTCGGGCAGTGTAGGGGGTCGTGCAGGGGGTGGCGTTTCAGGGTTTAGGGCAGTGCAGTGGTGTTTGGGCAGTGTAGGGGGTCATGCAGGGGTGGTGTTTCAGGGTTTAGGGCAGTGGTGTTCGGGCAGTGTAGGGGGTCAAGCTGGGGGTGGTGTTTCAGGGTTTGGGGCAGTGCAGTGGTGTTCGGACAGTGTAGGGGTGGTGCAGGGGTGGTGTTTCAGGGTTTAGGGCAGTGCAGTGGTGTTCGGGCAGTGTAGGGGGTCGTGCAGGGGGTGGTGTTTCAGGGTTTAGGGCAGTGCAGTGGTGTTCGGGCAGTGTAGGGGGCAGTGCAGGGGGTAGTGTTTCAGGGTTTAGGGCAGTACAGTGGTGTTTGGGCATTGTAGGGGGTGGTGCTGGGGCTGGTGTTTCAGGGTTTAGGGCAGTGCAGTGGTGTTCGGGCAGTGTAGGGGGTCGTGTTGGGCTGGTGTTTCAGGATTTAGGGCAGTGCAGTGGTGTTCGGGCAGTGTAGGGGGTCGTGCTGGGGCTGGTGTTTCAGGGTTTAGGGCAGTGCAGCGGTGTACGGGCAGTGTAGGGGTCCTGCTGGGGCTGGTGTTTCAGGGTTTAGGGCAGTGCAGTGGTGTTTGGGCAGTGTAGGGGGTCTTGCTGGGGCTGGTGTTTCAGAGTCTAGGGCAATGCAGTGGTGTTCGGGCAGTGTAGGTGGTCTTGCTGGGGCTGATGTTTCAGGGTTTAGGGCAGTGCAGTGGTGTTCGGGCAGTGTAGGGGGTCGTGCTGGGGGTGGTGTTTAGGGCAGTGCAGTGGTGTTCGGGCAGTGTAGGGGGTCGTGCTGGGGCTAGTGTTTCAGGGTTTAGGGCAGAGCAATGGTGCTCAGGCAGTGTAGGGGGTTGTGCTGGGGGTGATGTTTCAGGGTTTAGGGCAGTGCAGTGGTGTTAGGGCAGTGTAGGGGGTCGGGCTGGGGGTGGTGTTTCAGGGTTTAGGGCAGTGCAGTGGTGTTCCGGCAGTGTAGGGGGTAGTGCAGGGGTGGTGTTTCAGGGTTTAGTGCAGTGGTGTTCGGGCAGTGTAGGGGGTCGTGCTGGGGTGGTGTTTCAGGGTTTAGGGCAGTGCAGTGGTGTTCGGGCAGTGTAGGGTGTCGTGCTGAGGGGTGGTGTTTCAGGGTTTAGGGCAGTGCAGTAGTGTTTGGGCAGTGTAGGGGGTCATGCAGGGGGTGGTGTTTCAGGGTTTAGGGCAGTGCAGTGGTGTTCGGCCAGTGTAGGTAGTCTTGCTGGGGGTGGTGTTTCAGGGATTAGGGCAGTGCAGTAGTTTTCGGGCAGTGTAGGCGGTCGTGCTGGGGCTGGTGTTTCAGGGTTTAGGGCAGTGCAGTGGTGTGCGGGCAGTGTACGGGGTTGTGCTGGGGCTGGTGTTTCAGGGTTTAGGGCAGTGCAGTGGTGTGCGGGCAGTGTACGGGGTCGTGCTGGGGCTGGTGTTTCAGGGTTTAGGGAAGTGGTGTTCGGGCAGTGTATGGGGTCATGCTGAGGGTGGTGTTTCAGGGTTTAGGGCAGTGCAGTGGTGTTCGGACAGTGTAGGGGGTCGTGCTGGGGCTGGTGTTTCATGGTTTTGGGCAGTGCAGTGGTGTTCGGGCAGTGTAGGGGTCGTGCTGGGGCTGGTGTTTCAGGGTTTTGGGCAGAGCAGTGGTGTTCGGGCAGTGTAGGGGGTCGTGCTGGGGGTGGTGTTTCAGGGTTTAGGGCAGTGCAGTGGTGTTTGGGCAGTGTAGGGGGTCTTGCTGGGGGTGGTGTTTCAGGGTTTAGGGCAGTGCAGTGGTGTTCGGGCAGTGTAGTGGGTCTTGCTGGGGGTGGTGTTTCAGGGTTTAGGGCAGTGGTGTTCGGGCAGTGTAGAGGGTCTTGCTGGGGGTGATGTTTCAGGGTTTAGGGCAGTGCAGTGGTGTTCGGGCAGTGTAGGGGTCTTGCTGGGGGTAGTGTTTCAGGATTTAGGGCGGTGCAGTGGTGTTCGTGCAGTGTAGGGGGTCGTGCTGGGGGTGGTGTTTCAGGGTTTAGGGCAGTGCAGTAGTGTTCGGGCAGTGTAGGGGGTCATGCAGGGGGTGGTGTTTCAGGGTTTAGGGCAGTGCAGTGGTGTTCTGGCAGTGTAGGCGGTCATGCTGGGGGTGGGGTTTCAGGGTTTAGGGCAGTACAGTGGTGTTCGGGCAGTGTAGGGGGTCGTGCAGGGGTGGTGTTTCAGGGTTTAGGGCAGTGCAGTGGTGTTCGGGCAGTGTAGGGGGTCGTGCTGGGGCTGGTGTTTCAGGGTTTAGGGCAGTGCAGTGGTGTTCGGGCAGTGTAGGGGGTCTTGCTGGGGGTGGTGTTTCAGGGTTTAGGGCAGTGGTGTTCGGGCAGTGTAGGGGGTCTTGCTGGGGGTGATGTTTCAGGGTTTAGGACAGTGCAGTTGTGTTCGGGCAGTGTAGGGGGTCTTGCTGGGGGTAGTGTTTCAGGGTTTAGGGCAGTGCAGTGGTGTTCGTGCAGTATAGGGGGTCGTGCTGGGGATGGTGTTTCTGGGTTTAGGGCACTGCAGTAGTGTTCGAGCAGTGTAGGGGGTTGTGCAGGGGGTGGTGTTTCAGGGTTTAGTGCAGTGGTGTTCGGGCAGTGTAGGGGGTCGCGCTGGGGGTGGTGTTTCAGGGTTTAGGGCAGTGCAGTGGTGTTCGGGCAGGGTAGGGGGTCATGCACGGGGTGGTGTTTCAGGGTTTAGGGCAGTGCAGTGGTGTTCGGGCAGTGTAGGGTGTTGTGCTGGGGCTGGTGTTTCAGGGTTCAGGGCAGTGCAGTGGTGTTCAGGCAGTGTAGGGGGTCTGGCTGGTGTTTCACGGTTTAGGGCAGTGCAGTGGTGTTCGGGCAGTGTAGGGGGTCGTGCTGGGGCTGGTGTTTCAGGGTTTAGGGCAGTGCAGTGGTGTTCATGCAGTGTAGGCGGTCGTGCTGGGGCTGGTGTTTCAGGGTTTAGGGCAGTGCAGTGGTGTTCGGGCAGTGTAGGGGGTCATGCTGGTGCTGGTGTTTCAGGGTTTAGGGCAGTGCAGTGGTGCTCGGGCAGTGTAGGGGGTCATGCTGGGGGTGATGTTTCAGGGTTTAGGGTAGTGCAGTGGTGTTCGGGCAGTGTAGGGGGTCGTGCAGGGGCTGGTGTTTCAAGGTTTAGGGTAGTGCAGTGGTGTTCGGGCAGTGTAGGGGGTCGTGCTGGGGCTGGTGTTTCAGGGTTTTGGGCAGTGCAGTGGTGTTCGGGCAGTGTAGGGGGTCATGCTGGGGGTAGTGTTTCACGGTTTAGGGCAGTGCAGTGGTGTTCGGGCAATGTAGGGGGTCGTGCTGGGGGTGGTGTTTCAGGGTTTAGGTCAGTGGTGTTCGGGCAGTGTAGGGGGTCTTGCTGGGGGTGATGTTTCAGGGTTTAGGGCAGTGCAGTGGTGTTCGGGCAGTGTAGGGGGTCTTGCTGGGGGTAGTGTTTCAGGGTTTAGGGCAGTGCAGTGGTGTTCGGGCAGTGTAGGGGGTCATGCTGGGGGTGGTGTTTCAGGGTTTGGGGCAGTGCAGTGGTGTTTGGGCAGTGTAGGGGGTCGTGAAGGGGATGGTGTTTCAGGGTTTAGGGCAGTGCAGTGGTGTTCGGGCAGTGTAGGGGGTCGTGCTAGGGGTGGTGTTTCAGGGTTTAGGGCAGTGCAGTGGTGTTCGGGCAGTGTAGGGGTCATGCAGGGGCTGGTGTTTCAGGGTTTAGGGCAGTGCAGTGGTGTTCGGGCAGTGTAGGGGTCATGCTGGGGGTAGTGTTTTAGGGTTTAGGGTAGTGCAGTGGTGCTTGTGTAGTGTAGGGGGTCGTGCTGGGGGTAGTGTTTTAGGGTTTAGGGTACTGCAGTGGTGTTTGTGTAGTGTAGGGGGTCATGTTTTAGGGTAGTGCAGTGGTGTTTGGGTAGTGTAGGGGGTCGTGCTGGTGGTAGTGTTTTAGGATTTAGGTTAGTGCAGTGGTGTTTGGGTAGTGTAGGGGGTCGTGCTGGGGGTAGTGTGTTAGGGTTTAGGATAGTGCAGTGGTGCTTGTGTAGTGTAGGAGGTCGTGCTGGGGGTAGTGTTTTAGGGTTTAAGGTAGTGCAGTGGTGTTTGTGTAGTGTAGGGGGTCATGTTTTAAGATGCAATGCTCCAATACCTGACCAGTCTGCACTACATAAAACTGCAAAAAAACTAAAAATAAAAAGTGTTTTGCACACTTTTGTCATTGGGCTTTATGTGGGCTACATCTGGGTAATATTTGTGCTACATTTGGGCTCTTTTTTCACTGGTGGCCATCTTGGAAGACTTCTTTGTTATGAAGTTTCCTAATTTCTTCATTTACTGCAGTCTCCTCAGTAGGAAATGCTTTCAGTTTTTACTTTGATTCCATCAAGAAGGCATTCAGATGTCTCACATCTGCCATAAATTCAGAATGTTAGCACTCTAGTTGCTCATTAGATCACTGGAGTAAAGCTACTGCTCACCAGGGAGTTAACTGGTAGTCTGCTGCTGGTATTGAAAGTGATTGTTTCAGTCTGCATGTCAGAATTTTCTAATGAAATAGAAGAGGATTTGAGATCTCACTTAAAACATGCCCTAATTTTTCTTTCTGCAGCACTAACCATAATTTCTATTTCAAAAAGAACCCCTCATTTTGTTCCTTTTTAAATTAAATGTTTTAAGTGTTACTGGTTTATTCCAATCAAGATGGCTTCAGGTGTGCCATACTTTTGTCATAAGTAAGGCTGTTAGCGCTCTAGTTGTTCTTTAGAACACTCTGGGAAGCTGCAGTAGAACACAAAGGCATCAACTGGCAGGCTGCTCCTGTTGAAATATAACAGGAAGATATTTGAGATCACACTTGAAATATGTCCTAATTTTTCTTTCTACAGCACTAACCATAATTTCTATGACAAAATGAACCCCATCATTTTGTTCCTTTTTAAATTAAATGTTTTAAGTGTTACCAGTTTATTCCAATCAAGATGGCTTCAGGTGTGCCATACTTTTGTCATAAGTAAGGCTGTTAGCGCTCTAGTTGTTCTTTAGAACACTCTGGGAAGCTGCAGTAGAACACAAAGGCATCAACTGGCAGGCTGCTCCTGTTGAAATATAACAGGAAGATATTTGAGATCACTCTTGAAACATGTCCTAATTTTTCTTTCTACAGCACTAACCATAATTTCTATGACAAAATGAACCCCATCATTTTGTTCCTTTTTAAATTAAATTGTTTAAGTGTTACCAGTTTATTCCAATCAAGATGGCTTCAGGTGTGCCATACTTTTGTCATAAGTAAGGCTGTTAGCACTCTAGTTGTTCTTTAGAACACTCTGGGAAGCTGCAGTAGAACACAAAGGAATCAACTGACAGTCTCTGCCCTTGTTGGATGTACATGTTTTACTGAGAATGTCAGACTTCATTCTCACATGAGTGAGAAAGATAATGTGAATTTACAGAAAATATGCTCTCATTTTAGCTTCTGGAGCACCTTCCAAACCTCCATGGGACAAGCATGAGAAAATAGTGTTCTCTCAAACATGATTCATGATATCCCAGCAGAAGGTTTTTCACATGGTAAAATCACCTTAGAATACACCACAATCCCTAAAATTAGTATGGTACCATCAACAAATAAATTCTAATGTAACTAAAGCCTGTTATCACCCTTTATAGTTCTCCTTTTGGTGACCCTCAAAATCTTCTATTCACTACAATGCATTTCAATGAGGTACTATCATTTATATTGGTCCCAAGATGGCTGCCAGCAATTCCAGGATGAAATTCTGACAGCCAATCAGATCTCACGATGACATGTGTGGTTAGGCTCCGCCCAGATATATATGTGACTTTACTTTTGATTTTCTCAGGAACTACTGAACGGATTTACACCATTTAAGCAAAAGGCACGACACTGAACCAAGGGCTACCTCTTTGCCAAATTTGGTGTAATTCCGTTCAGCAGTTCGGGCTGTAGCTGCGACTAAAGGTTCCTATGGAAAAATGAATGGGGAAAACGCGTTTTGGCACCCCCCTTTTTTCTCAGCCCCCGCTTGACGTATCACCCCGAGACTTTCAGGATAGGAGCGGACCGGAGCGCCCCAACAAGTTGGAAACTTTCGCGAAGATTCGTCAACCGGCGCCAACGTTATTTCAAATAGAATGTCGCGGATTTCCTATGGATAATAGGTTTTAACTATAACTATCTACTGGCGACCGCCAGTAGATAATATATATATACATATATATATCTTGTATTATATAACCATTACAAGGATAGACGTCATGATATTCATCAGATTCCATGTAATCAATGTGGTTGATTTATTTTGCATTACTACTGCATTGTATGACACCTTTCTTGTCAACTGACTAAAAAACATTTAAGGTGAGCTACAAAAGTGCATCTCATCATCACTGCCCTACTTTGATAGCATGGAGAAAACCTGTCCTTTTCTAACATTACGTTTGCAATTCCTTGCAGCTTTATATAGCAGATCTCCACTTGCAGCTTGTTATTGAGGCTACATTCAAATTCAGACAACTGCATAGCTCCTGAACACACCCTTGTGGCACACGGGCATGGTGCTTTAGTTTCATGCCAAGTGAATGACATATGCAGCTTCCTGAAAATTGTACTGCACCTATTTGTGGCAATGGGGTACTAAATCTACCCCATATGTGATCAGTCTGTGATTGTTTTTAGGCAAGGCACTCCTTTTGCCTGCAAAAGGTTTGTCATTGTCGATGCTCTCTTCTGTTGTGTAAAATATTGGTTCTTTCTACAAGGCTAAACTACTGTATTCTCTTGCCTGGACTATTACAGATAATAATGTCTCTGCCTGGCTGATGATATACTGCAGCTGTACCCCGGAAGGATGATTCGCATCCTTCCATAGGCTGCTCAAGCGAAGCATTTATTTGCTCCATGAAAGAACATTATTTTTTAAGCACGCTTAATATATTTGCCAAACTGGATATCTGATGTCAACAAAATATTTCAATCATTTTTAAAATAACCTACCTTATCTCATCAGTAAATGCATAAACACTTGTCCATCTGTATGCATTCCATTCTGTGAAATGTTAATGGAAAAATTCACTGCTAAGCATCAGATGATATACATGCATAGCTGGAAACGAAACACCGTCTGACACCCAAATTGGCACTCATGGGGGCAGGTTTACTGATACAAAGCCAAACAGAGTGACAGAAAGCAGTACAAAGTCTTGGAAGGGTAATTACTATCCTGGTAACTTGCACTGGAAAGGTGCCTATTCATCACACATTTTGATGAATGTGCCTTCCACTGAGTTATGCCACTTTGCTTCAAGGGGGTGTTACATGGGTGGTACATGGTTGGATCTGGACAAGCACCCATAGTTTTTGACGCAAATCCCAATCTACTAAGTAAGTTAGTCTGGGCTTTGTGTAAAAAACATAATGGCTCCTTGAAGCAGATGCAAAGTTGGAATTTTTTTTTAATTTCTTTAAACATTTCATACTTTACAAGTGTGCTGCACTGTACGGCACATATTCAAATTAAATGTTATAGGAGTTGTCTTTGGATAGGATTTTGTACATGTAGGGTGTGCAGGATTTTAACTGTATGCTAGACATCATGGACACCTTGATGCAAAGGTTTGCGTGGTGGTAGGCAGCCTGAATGTGCAGCGGCTCAGGAAATGAGAGAAGCAGCAGGCCGTTATCTGTGGCTGTGCTCTGTGTTCTCCCTGCTTCACAATGTACCACAGCATCCAAATGATGTGCAAATAAAATAATACATCTTCTCGAATGTTTAGGAACTTATTTTGAGAGTTCTGCATCACTTTTGCACCATGTAAAGTGGTACATGCATGGGGCAGGGCTATGGATCAGATTTATGAAGCCACGCACAGCCACCCTGTGTGGCTTTGAGTGGATTCATAAATCTTGAGTAAGGCAACACAGTGCAAATTGTTTTATTGCCTTACTCTGTGCTTAGGAGGCAGTCCATGAGTGTTGCGGTGGGTGTTTCAAAGCAACACCCATGGATTTTGATGCTACCCCAGATTTGCAAAATCATGTATACCTGGGGAATCCTTATGCCTCCAGAGATGAGGCGTAATGAGGAGAAATAACTGTATTGTTTCTGTGCAGGAAGGTGCCCCTTCCTGCACAAAAACAATCCTGCATGCAACGAAGAAACCCTTGCACCCTGGGGCAAGGTTGCCTACATTGGCACTAGGTTGCTAAAATGGCGCCGGTGCAGAGAGACAGGACAGGAATGCACTGTATTGCATAAATACGGTGCATTCCTGCCCTTTCACTTTGGCATAGGACAGCAGAGCAAGGTGACTTGCTGCACTGTCCTATGCCAAAATACCTTAAATGAGGCTTAGTGTGTAATAACAAAGTGTGTTACTTATAGGGGAATATATATGAGCCCCTTGTGCCACCGGAGCATCACTTTTTGTGACCCTACGGTGGCACAAACCTTGAATTCATATCTATGAGGCCACACAAAGCCACTTTGTGTGGCTTTGAATGGCCTCATAGATATGGAGTAAGGGAAGGCAGTGAACATCTCTGTGTTGCCTTACTCTGCGCTCAGGAGGTGCTCCATGAGCATTGCAGTGGGTGTTCCCAGCAACACCCATGGATTTTGACGCTTCCCCAGATTTACAAGAGCATGTAAACCTGGGGAAGCGCCAAAACCTTACGCCTCACGAGGTGAGGCATATCATCGAGAAATACCTTTATTTCTCCTTGTTTATTTCTCTTTCCATGTGTGCTGCATTCTGCAGCATGCATAGAAAGAGGAACACGCCTCCCAGGATGGCTTTTGTGCAGAAAGGTGCCCCTACCTGCACAAAAACAATCCTTCCAACAACACAGGCACCCTTGCACCATGGTGCAAGCGTGCCTTCCTTGGTGCTAGGCTGCTGAAATGGCACCAATATTGGGAAGAAGTACAGGAAGGCACCGTATTAGATAAATATGGTGCATTCCTGCCCTTTCACATTAACATAGGGCAGAGCAGCAAGGTGACTTGCTGCGCTGCACTACCTCACAACCCCATGATTAACGCCCTGAGGGACTCATATATGAGGCCCCTTGCACCGCCCGAACCTCACTGTTTGTGATGTTCCGTGGTGCAGGAGCCTGCTCCATATTTACGAGGCAGCACTCAGCCACTTTTTTTGGCTTAATGCTGCCTCGTAAATATTGTTTCCTTTAACACAGTTTTCTGTGTTAAAGGGGCCTGCAATGGGTGTTGCTGGGGTGTTTTCAGCAACTTCCATGGCTTATTGACACTGCCCCAGATTTGTGCCAAAAACCTTCGCCTCCCCAGGTGAGTCGTAAGGGATGCACAACGAGGAGAAATATCTTTAATTCTCCTCGTTTTTCCTTTTTCTATGTGTGCTGCATTCTGCAGCACACAGAAAAAGGAAAAAGCCTCTTGTGATTGTTTTTGTGCAGGAAGTTCTCCCTGATGCAAAGGTGCCTGCATTGGCGCACGGCAGCCCATTGTGTGTCGGCGCAGGGGAAAAGGACAGAAATGCACCTTATCTGATAGATACAGCACATTCCTGCCTTTACTTTTGCCACAGGGCAGCACAGCAGGAAGGCTTGCGGCGCTGCCCTACGGCAAAACCTCATACATGAGGCCCTCAGTGTGCACATGCAATCCGATGCATGGACTTGTATATCCATAATCTGTTAAATTCGAATGCTCAGAAAGTTATGATTGAAATGTTTTTTGACAAAATTCTATGAGCCAAACATTTAGTAAACATATATTTAAATAAACACCCTTGTGATGCGAATTTCAAAAAGAACCTTTTACAGTCTTCTAAGTAGGGATAACCTGCTGAGGAAAAACATATCCAGGTCCATGCACACAGCTGTGCAATTTTTTTAAATATTTTGCCCCAGGGCAATGGCATTGATCGTCTTTGTGGTACTTATAAGGGTGAGTTAGTAGATCACATTTTAATGAGCTGCAGTGGCACTGGTATACAAAAACTGCTTGCAGATGCCAACACGTTGAAAAATAATTTGCATTAATGTAATACCGAACTGGTGTTAAGGCTATCACAGTATGAAGAGTTCTATAGTGAGCCGCTTTCATATTAAAAGGTAGCACGCCCGCTTACCTTGGGCCGTTATAAAAAAATGTGCATCACATTCTGGAAGGTGTTTGCCTCATTTCTCGGCCACCTATGAAATGTCAGGTTAATGTGAGAGCCACAGCTGCTTGTAATAGGACCCTTTGCAAACAAAGGAGCTTACTTATGAGAGCCCGGCATCACTTTTGCACTACTAAAGTCATTAATGCGTGACGCAGGGCTCTCATAAAGATTTATGAAACTGTGCATAGCCACCCTGTGTGGCTTTGAGTGGCCTCGATCATGAGTCCAGCAACACAGCGCAAATCACTGCTGTGCCTTACTCTGCAACCTGGAGGCATTCCTTGGACGTTGCAATGGGTTTTCCCACGCAACACTCATGGAATTTGTCGCTGCCCCAGATTTACAAAGTGACGTAAACATGGGTAAGCGTCAGATCCGTAAGCCTACCGAGGTGAGGCATAAAGAGGAGGAATATCTTTATTTCTCCTAATTTTTTCCCTCTTTCTATGTGCGAGGCATTCTGCAGGAAAATGCCTCGTAGGGTTGTTTTTGTACAGGAAGGTGCCCCTCCCTGCACAAAAACAATCGTGCCTGCAATGGAGGCACCCTTGCACCATGTTGCAAGGGTGCCTATGTTGGCGCTATGCTGCCAAAATGGCTCTAGCTCAGGCAGGAAGGACAGGAATGTACCGTATTGCTTAAATACAGCACATTCCTGCCCTTTCACTTTGACGTAAGGCAGAGCAGCAAGGAGCCTTGCTGCGCTGCTCTACGCCAAAATGCCATAAACGAGGCCCGTGATTTTAATGTGTGGAAATCTGTCATCTATATAGGACATTCCTGATAAAAAGATGACTCTTATCTCTGGTTGATGTAGGGTCCTGCTGGACAGTTTCTAGTGTTCTGCCTGTGTTTGCACCCCACACCATACACCCACCCATCACAGGAGTCACCGGTCAGTTGATCCTGCAAATAAAAGGGGCCAGGTGCACATGCCCTGGGCCAGTTACCAGTACACTAAGTATGCGTCTGTGTGCATTATTTATGTAGCATGTGGGCCTGGGGCCCACAACACTACATTGGCGATGAGAGGGTCTGACCCTACGAACACCATGGTTGCTACGCCACTATTCCTTGTGGAGGGGGGAGAATGCAGGAACAGAAGGCGCCCCCTGCTGTGAGCGCATTGTCGAGTTCATGCCCCCGGCAGCAGCCTGCGACTCCGGTCCTGAGGTGAAAGAGAAGTGACTGGTCACCTCCCACAATCCGGTGCTCCCCTTGCCTTCTGCCTGGTGAGTCACAGCACAAACAGGAGAGATCCACGGCAATAAGTGGTTATGCACCCAGGTACTGAGGCGTTTGCAAGCCGCCCCTGCCTACCACTGTTAGCCGGTGCAAATCAGAAGTTTGATGAAACTACGGCGGGGCCGCGCTGGCTGGCAAGCACAGGGTGGTCGCACCAGCCCTGATTCACCACCCCCTGCACGGCATGCCCCACGTCTGTTTCCACAGCGCCTGCGGAGAAAGTAAAGGCCTGCCACACTGGGAAGGCTGCCGTGGCCCTAATGTAATGGGACAGCACCTCGGGCCCCTGACGGAACAAGGAGAGGGCTGCATGTTAGTGGGAGGCCTCTAGCTGGCCGATCCCATTTCTACTACCCCCACGGCAAAGAAAAGAAGCAGCACCACTTACCGGGGAAGAGTGGTGTAAAGCGGCCCTGACCAGAAAAAGAATTAAGCAAAGTCCTGGGCCTTGCCGGCGCTGCAAACGGCCCGCACCGGCACCTCCACCCCAGCACAGTTCCCAGCGTCAGCCACAGCTGGGAGAGAAGAGGCCTGCAGCACCACCTAGTGGTGAAGTAGAGGCCGAGCATGCTGCTAGACACACATCTAGCCTTCGAAGTATCCCCACCTGCAGTGACATGTATAGAGCAGCTGCGGTGGTTCACACGTACAGTGGAAGCACTGAGCTCCTTTGAAGGCGGAGGCCCCGGCCGGGGCTAGCATAAAATAAATAAATATAAGACTACACGGTTACAGCACGTACAGACAAGCAACCAGCAAAAGGCTGAACCGATGGCTTAACTCCAGCAAAGAAGGAGGGCTGCATCTGCCCTTCTTACAACCTGCATCAAAATGTCAGCAATGCCACAGGCTACGTAAGGACAGAGAGGAAAGAGCAAAGCAGCTGCGGTGTCCTCTGGCAGTTGCGGGCACTGCGTGGTGAGTAGGCCTTCCTCTTCATGCTGCCAGCTCCCGACGAGGACCGTGTGCCTCCAGGTAGCCTCCTGGTTATTTTTTCATTCCTGCAGGCTGCATCGCTACTGAGTAATGTCTCCTCGTGCTGCACTGAAGTCCTCGATGCCCTGCTAGGCCAGCAGCATCAAGAAAGCAGCCGGGGCCTATGAATAGTGTTGCACTGCCACCTAGCGGCCACCAGTGGTACTGCAGCCGCACCAACCAAGCACACTACAAAGAAATGGCCTGCAGCGGCAGAATCAGCAGATGGAAAATGTATCGTAGCAGGAAGATCCAGGCCTACACCTCCACAGAACTGCTAACACCGGTGGACCCCATGCCCAGTAATGGGGCTGAGTTGTGAAGAATGCCTACAACCCACACACAACTATATGGTGCAGCTAACTTTACTCCAGCACAAACTGGACTACAGTTTTCCCACCTCCCATACTGTAGCAAAAGACAGTCAACCCCTGCAAGGGCCCCACTTCACAGGCCACCAGCCAGCAAGATTAGCACAACCACAACACAAAAGAAAGCACTGCATGGACTCAATCAGCAATGCAAGGGCCCATTCAAACAGTCATGCATGGCGAGCATGACCCACCCAGAAACACAAGTGCCTGCAGTGCCCAGCATAATGAGGTACACACGTAGGAGTGGCCTCAGCACTTCTACATCCCAGAACTCTGTAAGTGGAAGACAAGAGCACTGCCTACCACCTCTGCAAAGTATGGTGAAAGAGAGACTGGCCAAGTAAGGACCGTAAGCCACGTTTGCGACCTGCCACTTGCTGCAAGAGGGGGAGAGACTGACAAACTCCGCAAGGCGCCACAAGAAACTCAGAGCTAAACACAAACAGCAACGCCAAAGACAGCCACCACCAGCAAGGAAAGAAGAGAAACCAGACAGCAACGTCTCAAGGTAGCTATCCCCACCTAAACCACAAGAAAGACAGGTGCAGAGCACATGACCCTTGTGGCTGTCCGACACCAAAGCCAGTGAGGACATTTCACCACTCACTCCTAGTGGTGAACGGACACCACCGCAAATTACAACATGGGCACACCAAGGTTCACCAGAGCGAAGAAGCAAGCATACAGGAAGCCAGACAAGAGCACCCTCACTGCTACAAAGCAAGAGCTTTTCAACAGAGACTGTTAAAGTCCGCAAGTAATGCTGCCACTGCCAGCAACCAGAGATTTGTTTCCCTGGTGAAAGCTCACTGGGTATTGGCATGAGAGAAGAGGCCACACAAGGAAGAAACACCCCAGAGAGAGAGACCTCCCCAAAGAGATGGATCAATGCTGAAGGCATCAGGGAGAACCGCCACGTCTCCCCTGCACCAGTGAAGCCCCTCAGTGGGCCAAAGACAGCTGAGTGTCATCCCTCACACTGCCTCAAGACGGAGTTGCCAGTGGCCCCAGATAGGCAAGAGGAGAGTCGCACACTCCACGTGGCAAGCTGCCACCACAACGTGTGCTTCGACAACAGGCGGCACGTGGCTGGACGCCACACTCGCACAGCAAGCAAGAAGCACTTCACATGATGTGACCAACCCCGCCAAGCATGCCTGAATGGAGGCGTGAGCAGGCATCACAACAGCGCAGACTGGAGGCACAAGCACGATGCCCTCGAGCAAAGAAGGTAACCATCCATCCTGGCAGAGGAGCACCGCAAAAATCCCTAAGGAGGGGATGGGGCCCACGAAAGGTCCACAAGGAGAAGAAGCATGTCCACGCGACAGGACAGACAGGCCTGCCACCGGTCCGCAGCAAGTAAAGACAGTCCTAAGAACTGGACACGACCCGCGCGATGTCCATGTGGCGCAAACATGAGACATGTGGCAAGACGCCACATCCGAGTGAGAAACCTAGTCAGAAGGAGGAGAAGAGCTTGGCAGGACGCCACAATGCGAAGGAGGAAAGGAGAGTGGCACAACGCCACAGAACAAACAACCACCACAGGCGCGCAAGAGTGAAAAGGAGAAGAGCAACAGGCCAGAGGACTCGTGTCAGCACTGGAGAAGGTGTTCATCAGCACAAGCCAGCCACCGGGGTGCAGAGACGTCACTGGAGACAGCTTCGCGGGAGGACCAACTGTAAGTCGCTAGCAAGCGCGATCTGTGTCCAGACCCCACGCTTCACAGTGCAATCGTCCACTCACCTGTCACCAGCTGCTTGGCATCAATTGCGCCACATCTAGTAGGTGCACCTGCCATAAGACAACCGTAAGTGTGCACAAAGTCCCTACTGTCCTCCTCACTCCACGAGGTCACCGAAAGCAAGAGATCGCCTCCTGATGCCCAACTGAAAGAAAATTATCGTATTTATCATCCAGAAGCATCATCACCAAGAACATCTAAGGAGCATCGCACCACCAAAGAGGATATAAACACTCAAGACATCTGGAGTTCTACAAGGCACTCCCTGCGCCATGGGAGGCTAGCCACCCAGGAACCTTCTGTGTGCCCCCATAAACCTGAGGTCTGCCGAAGAAGAGCATACCCGACCATTAGACTATCCACCCTTGGGGTTACACGAGGCTTGGCCATGACCCTGTTCGGAGTTCCGCAGTGACCCCTCAGCGTGGTCTACGAGAGGCCCGTACAGCCCTCGCAGTCACGTGGCAATCCAGGGGCAAGGGCCTCAACAGAGTTCCTGTGAGAGGGGAATCCCAATCGGAGAGATCCGTCTGCAGCAGCTCCACGACAATCTCCGGGAAGCATGGAGGTCACAGATGGAGACTGGTCACCCAAATACCACCTGAGGAAGGCGTAGAACCTGAGTACTGATGGCAAGAGCACACTGACTCTGAGACACCACCGCTTGCGGCGGCTTGAGCGACTTGGCTGTGGTCCTGTTGGCAGTTCCTTAGTCCACATGGTCCTATGGCAGCCCGGCAAGAAGGCCCTCAAGGAGACTCCTGTGAGAGTGGAGTCTAGGCAGCGGAGGCAAGTCTGAAGCTGCACGGCCTGCGGGGACTGGAAAGCATCATCGCCTTAAAGGAAGGCCATCATCCACCAAGGTCATCCTCAGTATTTGCAGGTTTGCCGTCCACCAGAGCCTGAGCGCCTGCAAGAAGATCTCCAAAGTGGACTACACCACCGCTCCAGATGCACCGCTATTTGAACTGTGTAAATAGACTCCAACACCACGAGACCAGGCGGGTCTGAACTTCATCGCCGAGGCGGACCAAAGCTTCCTGACCGTGTGGTCCAGAGTTCCAGCACCGCCTGGTAGATGGCCTGAAGAACCTCATTGGTGCTGTGTATTGTTGTTTGCTTTTCTTCATAGGTTGGACTTTTTGTTTGTTTCTTTTTCATTAAAGTTTGTGAGGGATGTAGTGTCCTGCTGGATACGTTCTAGTGTCCTGCCTGTGTTTGCACAAGTATGAGCAGGCAGTGACGCCGAAGGCCTTTTACCTTGCACAGGTTGTTTTAAATTATCATCGCTATTTTGCACAGATTCCTGTTTTAATTATACTATTGGTGTTGTTGTTTTTAACTGTATGCTTGGATTTTTACCTTGCACACCAGCTGTTTATTCTCCTTCCCGCCTTTGGTCCCTGCCCTGGTCTGCCGCGGCTCCTGTGCCGATTGAGCAGAGGGCGGGACCTAGGCATTGACCTCACTTCCGCCTGCACCTCTGCCCCCGGAAGTTGGCGGTCTAGTCTCTTACGGAAACTACCCTACAAATAGTGCATGCTGCAGCGGACGCACACAGCGGGCGCGCCTTTGGCGCGCTAAAGGCAAGCCCGTCTGCGCCCGTCCGCGCCCAGGTCGCGCACAGCGCCAGCCATTATGCCAGTTTTTATCCAGATAACTCCAAAAATCATTTAATACAATACTCGAGGGAAGCATTACTGCATCTCAGACCCACAGGTAATCCCTGTCCTGGTGCTCTCATGGACCCTCATCTGATCTCAGGGAAATTACACTGCCCCCACTGTACCACAGCGGTTCATAGCTTACCCCTATGTCTAGCAAGACGCTGGCATTTTAAGCAAAAAAGGCCCGATCAGAAACAGACTGTAACTTGTTGTATTCTTCTCAACACTAGGTCACTCATTAAAAAAGCTTTAGTATTTCACGACCTCTTGGAGGAGCACGCTATTGACATAGCCTTCGTCACAGAAACCTGGGCTGACTCCTCCTCCGAACCAGACCTCCTAGGGGCTCTTCCTGAAGGTTTTAAAATTCACAGGAAAGATAGAGTCGGGATAAGGGGAGGAGGCATAGCACTTATAGCCAGAACTGGTTTCATTACACAGTTTAAACCAGTTCCAGATTTTACAGAGGGCGAAGTAGCCACTTTTCAAATTAGACTCGATTACCAGATCACCTTTAACGGCATACTTATCTATCGCCCACCCACAGCTAAGGCCAACTTTTTAAATTCTATAGGTCAGCTCCTTGAGCTTAAGGCAAAACAATCCAATTTCACAATCATAGGTGACTTTAACTTTCACCTCGAAAACACCACGGACATAGACACTGATGTCCTTGTAGACCATATGGCGAGTACAGGACTCAGTCAGCTGGTCACGGAGGCCACACACTCAGCCGGGCATTGCCTGGACGGGGTCTTCTTGGACCATCCGAACCTGTTATGTAACAGAGTTCTGCCACTTATTTGGTCTGACCACTAGGCAATAATGCTTGAAATTACCTTGCCACCTAAAGAGCCCTCTAAGGTATCTAAGAAAGTACTTAGCTCTCGACCCTGGCACAAGGTCAAGGGAGAAGAGCTAAGTAAGATACTTAAAAGCTCTAGTCAGCCCATCCCTTTGGACCCGGATGAGGCAGTGAGGAACTATCACTCCTGGATTGACCTCGCTGGGCAGCAGTTGGCTCCCCAGACCGTGTGGCGTTCGGTTAGGCATTCTCCCTCCGAACCTTGGTTCAATGAATCACTGAAGGCACAAAAATTAATCTGTAGAAAACCTGAAAGGAAATGGAGCCTAGCAAAGGATGCCCATACTAAATCAGACTACAGACTGGCTATGCAAACCTATAAAAAGTCTATTCTGAAGGCCAAATCAGACTTCATTAAAGAAAAAAATAGAAGCAGCTAATGGCTGCTCTAAAAGGCTCTTCACTATGGTTAAAAAACTGTCTAAGCTTCCAGAAACACAAGTCCAGGAAAGTAGTCAGCAATGTTGTAATAAGTTAGCAGATGCCTTTCAACTTAAAGTTAAACAAGTCTTCAATGTTTTTCTGACCCAACCTAATCTAGCTGCACCCACTGGAAAGAACTCGAGCGCCAGCCCAAATCTTCACGCTAAAGCAGAGAGATGTTCGACCATCACACTCCCTATCTTCCCATCTATCACGCTTGACCGGACTACCCAATTAATTTCTTTAATCAAGTCTGGATCCCCTTTCGACCCTTGCCCACCTACCCTGCAACAATTGCACCTGCCCTCTGGCCCATATTTAACCACATTATTACCACTGGGTACTTTCCTACCGATTGGAAAAAAGCCTCCATCCTGCCACTCATGAAGAAACCTAACTTGGATCCGGAGGACACTTCCAATTATAGACCCAATTCTAAACTACCATTCCCAGCTAAGGTCATCGAAAGATTCTTAAATGAGGAATTGTCCTCTTTCCTCATGGAAGGTGACATCCTGGACCACTCGCAATATGGCTTTCGGGCCCATCACAGCACTGAGTTGGCACTCATCACGGCCACAGAGGAACTTAGGCAAACCCTTGACAGAGGGGGGAGTGCTGCTCTTATCCTTTTAGATCTCTCTGCAGCTTCGACGCGGTCAACCACGAAGTGCTGATTGAGCATCTGGCCTCGCTAGGAATCAGGGATAAAGCACTCCTCCTTCTTAGTTCTTTTCTGTCCAGTAGGACACAATCAGTGGCACATGACGTATTCGTCTCCCCGGACTTTTCACTTCCCTGTGGAGTCCCACAGGGCTCATCATTGAACCCCACTCTTTTGAACTTATACGTCACCCCTTTGGCCAAGCTGGTAAGAAGCTTCGGCTTCACGCTGGTGTCCTGCGCTGACGACACTAAGATCATTGTGTCCATCAACAGTCCATCCACGGATACAGCATCTCGATTTCAAGATTGCATGAGCCATATAGGAAAGTGGATGCAGGCTAATTGTTTGAAACTTAACACATCAAAAACGGAAGTCATGCTATTTGGCATTACGCCAACCATCTGGTCAGAGAGCATGTGGCCAACTGACATGGGCCCTCCCCCAATACCAGCCAGTAAGGTAAAAAACCTTGGAGTTCTCTTTGACTCCAAGCTTTCCTTTGAATCACAGATAAACTGCACTACATCAGCCGGTTTTTTCATCCTCAAAATTCTTTAAAAAGTACTTCTTTCATTCCTTTCGAGCTAAGGAAAACAGTGGTCACAGCTTTAATTGGGTCTAGGCTGGACTACTGCAACGCTCTTCTCACCAGTGCAAGCAAGCACAATATACACAAACTCCAGATGACGCAGAATGCCGCCGCTAGAGTCCTGCTTGGGCTCACTCGCTTTGACTCTCCTTCCAAGGCCCTCGTTGAGCTCCATTGGCTGCCAGAAGTGTGGCTCAATGGTTAGAGCGGCAGACCCTGATGCAGAGATCTGGCCCGGGACCAGGGTTCAATTCCCGACTCGGCAGGTCTTGGGCTCAATTTCCTCGGACCTGATAATTCTCGCCTCGGTGCCTATTCTAATCATGGGTCCCACTCTGCAACTCTGGGCAATAGCTTGCTTAATCTCCACAACGGCCCCACCAGCGCTGGGATGCCTGGTTTCACCTTGGGGGTGCCCAGGAGTGGACATTTCACAGGGAAAAGACAGGAAGGGTTCCACAGCGGTATGCGTACAGCGCCAGGACACCCTAGGGTAACAGTGCGCTTTACAAGTACAAATTTCATTTCATTTCATTTCATTCTGAAAACGCATCCAGTTCAAAGCTCTATGCATTGCGTTTAAGGCTACACGCGGCAAGGGTCCTCGGCAACTGTCGCAACTTTTTAAGCCATATATCCCGGCCAGATTACTAAGATCGTCAGACAGTGGCAACCTGTCCATTCCCAGGGTACATAAAGTAAAATGGGGAGGTAAAAGTTTTGCTCACTCCACCGCCAAACTTTGGAACTCCTTGCCTACTCCTCTCAAAAGTGAACCCAATTTGCTGCAATTCAGGAAGCGCTTGAAAACCTGGCTTTATCAACCTACCAGGTAATTCGACCCCTCTGCCTTCCTGTCTGCCTGTCTAACTAGCACCTAGATACCCTCGGGTCAGTGTTGCGCTTTCTAAATTCCTCATTTAATTTCATTTCATTTGCACCCCACACCATACACCCACCGATCACAGGCGTTACCAGTCAGGTGACCCTGCAAATAAAAGGGTCCGGGCACGCGTGCCCTGGGCCAGTTATCAGCGTCTGTGTGCGTTATTTATGTAGCATGTGGTCCTGGGGCTCACAACACTATAGTTGAGCTGCTCCACATTACTGTAACAAAGCTGGGAAAAATCACTAAAGAAGCAGTGTGGCCAAATGTCCTAAATTCAAAATTGGGACACGCCATTGACACAGAAATAAAGCTTTTATTTGATAGCATTCATGAACATATAATGTACATATTCAGATTTTGCTGTGCAAATCACAAAGAGGTGAATAGATGAGAGTAGAATTACAATTGCTCGTCAAGAACTGAAGTAAAGATGAAAAAAATCCCTATCCTGTTTTCATCGACGAAAACGAAACCGCTAGACCACATTGCCCCCTTCCTTTAAAATATGTAGTCCTTGGTTTTTTAAGCATGCAACGCCTGCCGAAACAGCTTACAATGAATAATTTAAAATATATTGCACTTTAACATCTTTATACTTAAATTCTCAGCCCAATAAAAGGCTTCGCTTCTTTCAACACACGCATTACATCTGCGGGAATGGGTGTAAATCAAATGAAGTCAAGTTCCACCTCCGCTGCAAAGTAGTAAGTAGAGACATAGCAGCATTCAAAGTGTTTGACTTCACCCGGCTCCCAATTTCAGTAAACCTAACGCAAAATGCGTTCATTTTTAATGTCTTATGAAAGCTGTCTTACCTCCATACGTTAAACACTGGAAATATTCGGATGCTTGTATTGAAAGATTCAATTCTAATATGCACTTGTTTTCAGCAAGCACAGCACACGTTAAGTCGCTGGAACATTATTCAAGCACTTAAATCAATGTTGTGTGATGCCAAGCAAACACTGCATTAAAAAAATCTCTCAAGCATGGGAGACAATCTCTACACTTGACAAAAACTCACTTTTCACACTTGATTAAGATTCACAGGGGCTATATGTTATGGAAGTAAATGAACCGTACATCAGAGGCACAAGGGTTTACTACAATATCTGATTCAGCAAGCAGACTCAGTTATTAATACATTTAATTAGCACAGTGGCTCATTATACTACAGCAGTGTAAATTTGTCTTTCAAATGTATTAAAGGATTTGTCCCGCCTTTTGCTGCCAGTTCGTTCTGTATTTCTATCTTGCTATGTATTTTTTCTTTCTGATTTTGTGGTTCTGTGAGGTTAATTAAACTACGAGAAGTTCTTTCTTTCTTAAATTAAGTTATGTGCGATGGTGCCAAGGTGATGAGCTCAAGGGATCTCGCGTTCTGGTTGTCTCACACAGAATTACTCCTTTAGATTGGGATCTGATCGGTAAATGTGCTAATTTGAGGTGCATGTGATAGTTCTGCTGTTGGCAGGGAATATCTCAGTCAGGCTCTCTGCGGATTTACTGAAACCACAAACCTATAAATGAGCATTCATCATAGTTTGTCAGTGTTCTATTGCACTGCCCTGTTGCTTACCATGAAAGACCTCTTATCAGCGTCTGTTTACAAAATTGCAAGACACCACCCATAGGGACTTTATTATACCTTGACTACATTTCGTATGGAGGGTGGGGCCTTCAGAAGGTCTATGAGACCGTCTGTGCCCCCTTAAAGAGGTCTCCATGGTGCTAAATATGCATAGACTCTCAAATCTGTCTTTCCCTTCCAAAGGGCGGCCATATGTTTTAGGTTCGCCAAGATAGTACCTGATTTGAAAATCTAATCCAGCATCTCAATACTTTTCTCCAAACCAAATACATGTTGCAGTTATGTGAAAAGGCAAGGAGACCATGAGAACTTCACTAAAAATGATCTGGGACTTGTAGTGTGATGGAAAAAATTAAAAACATTAGAGTAAAACTCACAAAAAGGTTAAGAACCAACATGTGGTAGCTTCCATAGTCACACATGCTACATAGAAAACTCTTTTTTACATATTGTATGGATGTTGTTGCTGAAGGTAGTCTGTAACAGGCAGCCCATGTAGCAGGTAGGGGTGCATAGTGGATGGGACTTCCTTCTCAAATGAGGTGAGGTGAATACGGAATCCAGTTTGTCCACCAGGAAGAGGTCTAGCCATCTCTATCCTAGTGAACTTCTCCTTTGGCTATTATCTATCATGCTGCAACTTTGTTTTAAAATAACACGCATGGTCCGGACATATTCCTTGAATGCATTGACCCCCATCTGCGAACTTCTGCCATAAGGCTGCCTTCTGTGTCATACTAATAACATACAGAGGCAGTCTGTGTAGTTTTTTGTGTTGTGCCACTACAGATGTGACAGTCCTCTCAGACTCCTCCTCTGTAAAATTCTTCTTCCTCCTCAGCACAGGTAGTATTGTGGAACAACAATGGCAAGGAAGCCACCAGTTCGCGAAATGAGGTATGAAGAAACAAAGCCTTGGTTATGGGTTGCTTTATTGTGGTTTGAATGTAATAATTTTCAGGTGTCATTAATTTATTTCAGGGATGTTCTACTAATTAGTTTACCATGTGTAGTTCATATCTTCTCTGCCATGTGGAGTCCTCCACTCAGGCGCAAACTCTCATCCACGAGTGCGGTGTACAAACTCCACAGTTGTAAAGATGCTACTTGTAAATGCGTTTGTGAATACTGAGAAATTGTAAACTTGCACAAAAGTGTATGTTTACCTTTCTAAAACAGGCCCCTTATGTGTCTGCTTGATGGAATAATCCTGTTACCAATCACTGCTTTCCATTATTGATTGTCAATAACACAAATCTTTGGGTTGGTATGAAAAAAATACACAATACATTTAACACATCTGGAAATTTCCTTTTGAGTTCTGCTGTTGAACAAAAGAGAACCCAACATTCAAATGCACATATGCACGCGCCAACCCGCTAGGACACTCACTCCTTTTGGATTCTATCACGTTGAATGGCGCAAATAAACCTTTGAATCTCAGATATGCTTGTAAACTCATTTCAGCACCCATTTTATATATTCCTTCTTATTATACACTCCTAGGAATTGGTTTATATCTAATGAGCCCGGTTTCATTTATGTATTAACTGTTCAGAAAACAGTAAACTGCTGTGGTATTACATTTTTCCTTCCCCCAAATAAAGTGTAATGTTTCTTGGACAAAAGTAGAAATGACAAATACTCACTTTTGATAAATTAAACAAGCTTGTTGCGATTCTGACAAAGAAAGAGGTGTCTTTAACCTCTATGTTAGAAATATTTGCTCTGATATCAGCCTGATCTATATCCGAAATTCAACAGCTTCTGCAGATTCAATTCCGGACACATTTGGCAGATTTATTTCACACCATCTATGATGCATCAAATACAACAAGCTGTCAATGGCAAATCTTTTAGGTGACAGCAAAAGCCTCTTCTTCAGACAAAGAAAGCTTTGACTACTTTCTATGGCAACCTCAGATTCCAGATTAGTCACAGATAGACAAGAGATGTGACAAGAAGTGAAGCATCATGGAAGGAATAAAACCTGGATGCAGTAAAACAAATCTTCCAATAAGCCAGGCCAATCAACATGACGAGCAGAATCAGAAGGAGGATATGAAGGAAAACCAGTGAGTCCAATGAGAAAGCAACAGGCAAACAAGCATATTTGCTACACAAGTTGGAAATGGTCTGGTCACGTTTTTCTTGACCAAAACATGAAGCAAACTTATGGAAATAAAAAGGAAATGATAAGTCACTATTTTAACTTGGGCAGTCCAAATACTAAATACCTGTAAGAAGGAGACCATAGCCAAAGGAAGAAAATTGTCATGGACTGCTTAATTAGTAAGTCCCTAATCTTCCAATGGCTGCACCATTATTGAGCTGCTGCAGGAAACAACAACCTCATGGCATACAACAGTACTGAAACGCTACCGCTAGGAAGCAAACTCGCTCAAGACACATAGGGGCATATAAGCAAGAACGGCGTTAAAATTATCGCCGCGATAATTTTAATGCCGTTCTTGCTAATATGCCCCATACTGTGCAAAGCTGCGCAGCCTCATACCAGAAAGATGCCAAATGACAGAGCAACGTCAAAATCAAAGCAATGGTGCCTTAAGTGGCACCAGAAGAGTCAAACTCTGCACCCGGGTAAGCCAGAGCTAGCATAGGCTTAGTCTATGTTTTAAAAACATTGGATATGGCTTATTGAGTGGCTTTAGGATTTTTTGATTTATTTTTTTCCTCCTTCAATTCATCGGTAACAAATCTTTTTGTGGAATCTCAATAACACTTCTGATTTCGGATGGTTGGTACTTATTTTTTTCCTAGTAAAGAAATAATGCCAGCATGGATACCAACGTGGATGAGATTGAATTCTATCCAACTGAACAACATCATGAAACAATGACATTCTACATTGGATGAGACCTGTTGAACATGTGAAGTAAGAACTGGACTTTGTCATTTCACAAGTTTCAAACTCCCCATGTCAGACTGGCTTTCTGTTGCATGATCTGCTCTGAAAAAGTTTATCTGGACATCTCATTGGAACAACCATCTATAATGTCTCTTAACATGTGGGCAATATTTGACCAATTAGAAAACATCAAGCAAATTGCACTGCAATGCAGTTGCCCATCATTAAAGAAGCTACATATAACATAATTAAAATAACTATAATTCGCGCCCCCACAATGCACAGTTTTCTCATCAAAGATGTCATTGCAAATGTTGCAGTGATATTATCAATGATGTCATAGAAGATGTCATTAGTGATGTAATATGTGAGGAAATTAGCAGTCATGGTGAGGGCACGAGTTATACTTTAGGACACGATTTATAGTTATTTGAGATAACTATAACTGGTGGATTTTAGAGTTTAAAACGTTACATTGTTACTGAAAATTTCATCTAATTATAACATTACCACAACCTTTGGTTTCTCAGTAAATGTCTAGAGTTTTATTTAACAAATCCACTTCCCTGCCGTGCACTGCCTTTGGCCATGTACAGCAGGGGGTTGGCTGCATGGCCTGGCCTGTGGCTAGGCCTTGTTGCCAGACCATTGCATGCAGCCAACTCCATGCTGTGCATGGCCTTCAAGCCAGGCCCTGTGACCAACCCCAAAGGCATCCAACCCAATTCTGCGTAAGTCCTTTCGCCATGCATGTTAGGAGGTTGGCCACAGGGCCTTGCTAACACCGTAGGGGGCAGCTATTTATGCTGCTCCCTCCGGACAGAAATAATCTGTTGTTCTGTTTCCCTGCCCACATCAGTGCAGGCTGGGAAACAGAACACAAGTCTGCTCCCAGCCAGCAAGAGTATTTTTAAAGCTCCCGCCCTGGGAGCAGACTTTGTTGTTGCTCTTGTTTGCTGGGAGATTTGAAAATGCTCCTACCAGATGGGAGCAAACACAAGTTTCCCCACCCTGGCCAGTGTGGGCAGGGAATCCACTGTATCCCAGAGGTGGGCTCTCCAGGGCACAGCAAGTGATAGGGTCCCCAGGGCCATTAAAGGTTAATGGAGGGGGGCTGTGCCTTTTTAAGGTTAGGGGAGAAGGTGTCGCACACCCCCCACCCCTTTTTTTTATACTTGTTGGCCCCAGGGAATTGGGACCTGGGGCTCTATGTGAATTGGGGATAGGAGCCACCCACCCCCTCCCCCAAAAAAACGAATGCGTTGCCAGGCCCTGGTCCAACCCAGGCAGTTTAATAAAAACAAGCGAGGGAGCCCGCGTTTTTTTCTTTCTTTTCTAATTAGCACAGATTCGAGAATTCACTGTGAAATTGCAGAAAAATGTAAAAACGAAAACGTTTTTGGCCCCAGGCCTAGGGGGTCAAGGTATCCATAGTCCGGTCCCTATGGCTTTTTTGGCATTTCTTACTGAGCCTCGAGTCCTAAGATGTCTGACACCACTTCTTGGTTGAAGTGATGGCAGCCAATCATATCTCAGGATGAGATTTGTCAGCTCTGGATTCTCTGCGTCATGATGCATATCATTATTTTGAGCATTAATTGCTCAAAAACTACTGAACAGATTTACACCAAATCACAAAAAGCACTCTTTCTGGACCAAGATCTAGCTTTCTGCTAAATTTTGTATACATCTGTTCAGCCGTTTGGGTTATTACTGTGTCTACAATTCCTGTGGAAAAATGAATGGGGAAAATTTGTTTTGGGACTCATCTTATTTTGGAAAGTCTTGTGGAGATTGGTCAAATGGCACCAAAGTTATTAGCAAGACAATAAAGGCATTTTCTATGGAAGCACAATCCTAACAGATATATACTGTTAGAAATGGGGGTCTCTAGTTGGCAGAGGTAGGTACCTTTGTCGAAATAGGGACCTTTGCTTCTAGTCAGGGTAAGGGGGAAACACACTGTAGATAACCCCTGCTCACTCCCTTGATAGCTTGGCACAAGCAGACAGGCTTATCCCCAAGGCAATGTGTAAAGTATTTGTACCTACACTCACAGTAACACAGTGAAACACCACAAATGGACACCACACAGGTTTTAGAAAAATAAAGTATTCTTTATCTAACTTTGAAGGACCAAAACGACAAAAATCCAAAATACACATTTAGCTCTTCTTTGAAATGTCTTTGATAAGGTTCTTGGTAAAAATAAACTTGTAGATTCTGTATTTCCTTATGCTGATGCAAAACAGTCACAGGTGCACGGTAGGTTACTTTGCCAAGACGGGGTTTGCTTTAAAACGTATTGTTATGAACACTAGGCACTTGTCACCTGTGCGCGGTGCCCCTCTTAACCTTCAATCTGTTTTAGGGAAAATACTGACTTCGTGGTCAGTTATGGTAAAAGTATGCCGCCAACTGTGTTGTCACTAAGCAGATGGCTTGGAACAGGCCCCGGTACCGCACCGCTCCACTATGCCGGTACGGGCCGCTATCGCAATGAGCCTGAAAACAGTTCCCGCCAACCCAGCTATGGAGAGACAGTGGTGAACAGTCCCCCGGCAGGCCCACACGTGGTGACTCAGGACGGAGCCCTGAGCCTTACCTGGAGAGACGATGCAGGACACGGCTCGAGGCTCCTTGGGTCTTCGAGTCATAGATCCTCCACGGCGCTGCTCGGGGAGAGCGGGCAGCTCCTTCCTGGTGGGGGGTGTGTCCACGCTCACTTGGCGATGACGGCGGACGTTCTACGGAGCGGCCGTGGGTCAGGTGACTGTTGGTTGCTGGGCGACGCCTTGTTGCTTCCGTCGATCGAGGCAGGACAATGCCGGGGAGCCCCGGTTGCCAGGCAACCCCTTGCAACCACTCTGGCTATGGCGTGGCTCCATCATAATCATTCACGGCCGCGGGCAGATGACTCTTCAGCGGCGATGAACGCAGGCAACACTCTGGGACAATGTAGACTCCCCGCAGGTCTCCGGCTGTGCGCCGACTCGCACACAGCGTTGAAGAGACGATCCTTGGGGCAGATCACATGCAAGCAATGCGTGTCTCACGAAGGGCACCAGTGGCGTCCTGACACACGCCTGTTTAGAGGCGATATGAAAAGCGAAGCACTGTTCAGTAAATGCGAGCCTCACGAAGGTCATCAGCTGTAGAGATGATCTTTGGGAACTTTGATATGCCTGAGTTCCCAGAACAGGAGGCCAGCTCTCCTCAGGCCCTTGGAGACGTTTTACTTCAGGACACAGCACACAGCAAAGTCCTCTTTCTCAAGCAGGGGGACACAGCACACAGCAAAGTCCCTTGTCCTCTCCTTATCAGAACAGCAAACTGCAGTCCAGCCCCAGACACACAGCAAGGGCAGTACTTCTCCTCAGTCTCTTCTGCTGTCTTCTTAGGCAATAGGTTCCTCTTGATCACGAAGTAGTCTAATTTACAGGAGTTTCAGCTCTCATTTTTATACCCCAAAAATCTTTGTTCTCTATGCGTCAGGGGGTCCTGGACCCAGTCCAAACCAGTTCTGGGTGCACTCTGCCAGTGCACAACTTCTTCCTTTGTGAATGTGGGCCAGGGTCCTCAGAAGCACCGCAGGAGGTGGAGTCATTCTTTTGTGGAAGGCAGGCACAGCCCTAGTCAGGGACAGGTACTACTCCTCCCACCCCTCCAAATGCAGTTTGGCCTATTCAGCCCAGGCTGACTCACCCAGACTCCTGGAGCCACCCCAGCCCCTGTCACTCCAAAGCCAGACAATCAATCCACATCCAGGCAGAGGCACACAGAAAGGTTGAACAAGAAAATAGCCACTTTCTAAAAGTGCTATTTTCAAACACAGAATTTAAAAACCATCCTCACTAAAAGATGCGTTATTAAATTCTGAGTTCAGGGATGCCAGACTCCAATTTTCTATCTCACTCCTATGGGAAGATATGCAGGTAAAATGTTACACAGCGTTCCCCATTCTGTCCTATGGGCAAGATAGCCTTGCAATAGTGAAAAACAAAATTGGCAGTATTTCACTATCAGGACATGGTACATGTCCTACCTTTTACATACACTGAACCCTGCCCAGGGGGGTACCTTGGGCCTACCATAGGGGTGTCCTATTTGTAAGAAAAGGGAAGGGTAAGTTCTGGCAAGTGGGTACACTGGCCAGGTCAAAATGGCAGTTAACAAACTGCGCGCAGGCACTGCGGTGGCAGGCCTGAGACAACTTTTCAGGGCTACTCATGTGGGTGGCACAATCAGTGCTGCAAGCACACTAGTATCATTTGATTTACTAGCCCTGGCACACTTAGTGCACTTTACTAGGGTCCTACCAGTAAATCAAATATACCAATCATGGATAACCAATCACCATAACAATTTACACAGAGAGCATATGCACTTTAGCACTGATCAACAGTGGTAAAGTGCCCAGAGTCCTAACGCCAACAACCACCGGTCAGGAAAAAATAGGAGGAAAAGCAAAAAGTTTGGGGATAACCCTGCAAAAAGGGCCATTTCCAACATATACACAGATAGATGGATAGATAGATAGCTAGATAGATAGATAGATAGATAGACAGACAGACAGACAGACAGACAGACAGACAGACAGACGGACAGGCAGGCAGTCAGGCAAGCAGGCAGGTTTCGGACAGATAGATAGATAGATAGATAGATAGATAGACAGATAGACAGACAGACAGACAGACAGGCAGGCAGTCAGGCAAGCAGGCAGGTTTCGGACAGATAGATAGATAGATAGATAGATAGATGTTGCACAATGGCAGGCCCCATTGTGTTGTTATACGTAAGCTAAGCGTTTCCATAGGCTGAGTGCTTTTGGATTGCTAATACGTTTTTATCGCTGTTTGAGGTAATCTGTCAAGCAGGGGCTTAGAAACAAGAGGGGTCACAAAATGCTTTTTACCTATGCAATTTCCATGGGGAAAATTAGACAACGAAACAGAAAAAAAAACAGCCGTACAGAATTACACCAAATATGGCAAAAAGTTAGATCTTTGCCCAGGAAGTGAGCTTTTTGTGATTTGGTCTAAATGTGGCCAATCATTTTTGAGAAAATTTGATTTGAAAAAAAAGAGATATCTGGTGCCGTAGGAATCCAGCGGGAAAATAAAGTGTTCCGTTTGGCTGGTCCCATGGTGCTTCTGCAGAACCCAAGGATCTGATTGGCTGGCTGTAACATGAAGGAAAATGTTTCACTCACCATTACAAGGCTCGGGGATTCTGTCTTCAAGTCCTAAAAATTAAATTCAATTAGACTATAGAAGGCAGGGTAGGGAAACCTTGGCTGCTAGCTCTAGGGACCCCCTGGACCAGAAGTTGAAAAAAATATTTTGGGATTGTCACAGTCCTGCGGAACTCATGTGGGAGCCAGCCCGGCCCCCAGTTTACTCTTGTGTGAGTCCCACAGGACCTGTAAAAAAAAAGAAATGAGCATAAAGTAGGTAAAGGTCTGTGGGGAATTTTCTGGCATTGGGGGATTGTGTGTAGGGCCTAGCTACAGGCCCTGTGACCAACCCCATGACATGCACCGCAGAGGCCATATGTGGTAGGGGTTTGGCCACTCGCACAGGGTTGGGCTCAGGGCTTGCCCACAAGCCAAGCCTTGCAGCCAACCCTTCACTCCACACAGCCAATGGTCATGCAAAGCAGGCGTTTGGCAGAATGGTCGGCAGCGGATGTATTGTAATCAGATTTCATTTTACGTTTAAAAAAATCATGGAAATTCACTGAAAAAAACAAAGGTTAAAGTGGAGTTATACACAAGTAAGATAGTAAAATGTTAACTCACATTGAAAAACACTTTAGAAATTCACTGAAAAAAGCAAAAGGTTGAACTGGAGTTATGCCTTCTCATAATAAATACGACCATTTTAAAATAACAAAATTCACCAGTTATACCTAACTGACATAAGTATAACTTGCACCGCTCTGATTCACTACTTAAGACCTCACATTACATCACTGATGGCATCTGAAATTTATGACGGCACAAGTTTTACTTTTGTTGTCATAAGCAGGAGTCATCGGAGGAAGGCAATTTGTTGGACTTTGCCCTCTCTGCAGGGTCGCCTCATGCTTTTTGCCTTTACCCCTCCTGTTTTCGGAAACCTGTTTTTGGTGGCTTTTAGGAACTTGTGCTCTTAACCACTGCTAACCAGTGCTAAAGTGCTTGTGCTCTCCCCTTTAAACATAGTAAAATTGGCTTACACTTGAATTTAGTTTACTTATAAGTCCCTAGTAAAGTGGTATAACATATTCCCAGGGCTAGTAAATTTGATTGCTAGTGGTGGGCCTACAGCACGTATTGTGCCACCCACTTAAGTAGCCCTATGAAACATGTCTGAGACCTGCTATTGCAGCCTGGCAGCAGTTTTAAATGTCAATATTACTTGTCAATATAATGCCTTGCCAAGTCAAAAACTCCTGTTTTATTACATATAAATCACCCATAAGGTCGGACCTAGAAGGCCCATAGGGCAGGGTGCATTTTAATTAAAACTTTTGATATGTACTTTTAAATTTCATGTGTCCTGATAGTGAACAACTCACAAAAGTGTTTTTCACTATTGTGAGGCCTATCTCCCATAGAATAACATTCTGTTACCATAAGACACTTAATAAGTGCTAACCTTTGATTGGGAACAGGTAGGAAATTCAAGTTTGGTGTCTGAGGAATTGTAATTTAAAATTCTCTTTAATGGTAAAGTCAGATTTTAAGTCACAATTCTGAAAATGCCACTTTTAGAAAGTACATACAATCAAAGGGGAACCGGGATAGGTCCCTATACAAGCTGCACAGCCTCATGTGGATGAATCAAATGAATCAAAATTTCACTTTCAATCCTCTGTTTGTCTTTATTTTATCAGTTTCTTTTTCACTTATTTCCTCAATGTTTTCAATTCATTTTATACATTCAACTGCCCATGAAAAAATCTTTTCATAGCACAAGAGAATAAAACGTTTTCACAAGTCACGATATTAAAAAATCCAATGCATTTCGGGAATAGTTCCCTTCGTCAGGGATATCTAAAATATAAACAATTCAAAAGAAATAATCAGTAACATCATCCCACTCCTCACCCGAATAACAGACATAAAAAATAACATACTTCATATAAACTCTGCCAGGTGTTTTCCCCATTATGTAACAGATAAAAACAACGTACTTGATATTGACTCTGCCTAGTGTGTTCTCCATTATGTCTCAGTGAGCATCATACACGTGTGCCCAACAATTATTCTTTTGCAAAAATGATCTCAACGCCAAAATCCTGCGTGTTTCAACACCCTACAGTATCGTGCATTGCACCCCACTGCGTTGGACTACGCCTTTGCCTCATCTTCCTTGAACACCTATCTTTAACCGACTATACTCCCCGAACCCTCCGGTAGAAATGTGCTTACCGTGACTGATTTTCTCATGCTGCCTCGTATTCCATTAGAGCTTACTAAAACTCCTTACAGCGCTGCCTGGCATATTGAAAACACTATATTTTCACCTTCATTTCTTCTCAGCCTTCGCTCACAGCGCCGTCAGCAATGGTAACTACATTCACCTATACGAGCGCGCTCAATTTCTTTAACAACACCCTTTCCAACTATCCCCACGTGTATCTATTAAAGCAACACTCCACTCTTTCGACTTAACCCCAACCTGCCCCTCGCCTTGTCCGTGAATACTATATTCCCCAGCATGCATCAGGGTTTCTCACGTTGTGGGATACCTAATCCCCCGATGTCCCTAGTACCCACCAATCCATGCTCACTTCATTGATAAAAAGAAATAATTCTAAAGTGCACAGTACTCTACATCATCACTACCACAGAGTATGTTGTTAATTCAACAATATGCCTGCTTTCACATGTCCAATGTGACCATATTAATGTTTAAGTCTCTCGTGCCTCTTTGCAAAGGTGTGCATTCCACCACCCATACTGCTTTACTTTTAGAAAGTTGGCATTTTCTTGTCCTAACCATTTGGTGCCTGCCGCCTGTTCCTGGGTCACATGACTAGGAGTAGTTGGCCTTTGTGCTTTCCTCCCAGTCAACATCACAATAGTGGGTCTGGGTGTGGGCAAATGTGCTTTCTTTGACATGATAGGAGAGCGGAGATGTCACCTACCACATTTGCACTTGAAAGGCACTGGCTAAGTGCACACACAAAGAAAGGACTTCACACTAGCCTATTTTTCCCCCAGAGAGACTGGGACCATTGCAAGGCAACAGATACCAGGTATAATTATTGGACCCTCAGACCCACACTTCAGATCCCTTCTGGACCTGTGGAAGACTCAGAAGATGGACTGCTCTTCTGCAAGAAGAACTGCTCTACTGCCCTGCTGACCTTCTGCCTAAGTAAGGAGGATTGTACCTGCACCTTTAACCCAGGACTACCAGAGTGACATCAAGAGACAGTTGGCTGGCATCCTCATCAGGGGCAGAAAAGGTTCCAGCCATCTTGAACCCTGCACCTGGACTCTGCCTGCTGTCAGTCCTAACCCTCCAAGTGGTGACTCTCCGGTACTGGATCCTTGAAAGCGGTTTTAAAGGTGCTCTGCCAGCCCAGCTGTGGTCCCCATCTGAACCTACACAGCATGACAAAATCTGATGCAGCCTCATCGGAACTGATGCAACATGAGGCATCTCAACGCAGGACCTCGATCGCTCCTCAGAACTATGCTGCAAAGTGCAACAGGCCCAGAGAGCTTTGCTGGATAAGAAATTTTAATTGTCATGCTCATAGATTTTTCTGTCAAAACCAACAGCTTTAATTACCCTCCGGCCAATTGGTATCTGACTTTGAGTGGATCTTATCGGATACAGTCCGGATGACATGGTACTCTATTGCAAATACGAAGGAGGACCCTGTCTTCCAAATTGCCTATCTGCCCTCCCTATTTTGGGTTGCTACAACTTCCACTTTTCCATCGATAAAGTCTTTGGGGCATATTATCAACGGCCAGCGATAATTATCGCTGGCCGTGCTTAGCGACAGATTCCCTATCGCAGGCTATCTCTGGAATTTATCGCCCTGGTAGCGCGTTATTAACAACGCGCTTCTCCAGGGCGATAAAAATTCCAGAGATAGCGAGGTTATCGCCGTTTGCAGGAAACATCGCTGGTTTTCCAGCGATGTTCCCTGCAAAACGGCGATACCCTGCTGATACGACCCTGTGGTCGTATCAGCAGAATCCACCCCCTATGTTAGGGATGGCTAAGTCAGGATTTTAGCAGACGTTAGATTTTGGCGAAAACGGCCGTTTTCGCCGAAATCTAACCTCTGCTAAAATCATGTGGGCTGCCTTGTAAATATCGCGATGTGAACATCAGCGATATTTGCAACGTAGTCCATCCGGGTACGCCACTTTGCATCTCATTAGAGATGCAAAGATGGGCGTTGGGGAAAGGGCGATAATGCAAGGATTCACGCGATAGCGTGACCTTGCTGATTAGGCGATAAAATTATCGCCGCTTTTCGTCCGAAAACGGACGCAAAAGCGGCGATAATTGTTTATCGCCTCGTTGATAATATGCCCCTTTATTGGCTCCATCGACTGAAAGCTTCCTCGGATAGCCTGACAGACGAAGGGCATTACTTCACACACCATATGTAGGGCAGATGGTGTGATGTTCTTTTTTTTCTGTCTGTCATGCCAGAAAAAACCTCAGAGAGAGGGACAGAAAAAACAGATAATTACATCTTTGTAGCCACAGAAAACATTTCCTGGGTGTGGCGGTCATTTGGTTTTGTTTTTCAACAACAAACACCTACTTGGGAGTTTGCTTTTGAAGAGTAATCATTTGGAGGATAGCCACCCATCAAACTTTTGAACCTTGGAAGGGCATATTATGACTGCTACTCCTATCAAAATACAGAATGCTGCTGGGTTAGCAGTGATCTCTAAATTTGGAGAACAGTATTCCATCAAGGTGGCAAACTAAATGCCCTTCACTACCCTAATAAACAAAGTACCGACTGCCAAACTTTAATTCTAAGTCAGTAGGTAAAGTCTTTGAATGGGATATCCTGATGGGGGTATATAACCACCACTCCATTAAATCAGCCTGATATCACATTTCAGCCCTTATCAACTGTGAACAGTGACTTTTGCTTGGGGCCTCACTTTTTCTTGGCACTTTTTTGCCCTAAAGCTTTGACAATTCATATCTCCTGTTCCCCTTATTGGATTTTTGATCTTTTCTGTTTCATTAGATAATTTTTCTATTGGAAAGAGTTTATTTTTATTTTTATTGTATTGTGTTTTGACTATCAAATTGTATTGGTACTTCTAAATTCTTAACACATTTCTGTAAGTTAATCCTGTCTGCCTTGTGCCATAGCTGCCAGGGGTTGAGCCCAAGACCTTTATTGAACTTGAGTGTTGGACCTGGCAAGATGTTGGACTTATTACTTGGGACGGACTCACATCCTCCCCAACTAATAACCCATTTTCTTACATTGGAATTCAGCAGTAGGACGCAGACCTTGTGTTTATCAGTTGCCGCTCAGTGATAGCGGTCAAAATTCAAAAATGTTCCACACACTTGACAGCAAAAATGGGTCTTTGATGTTAATTGACATAATTTTCTCCTTTGAGTGGAGCAGGACAACCGCTCAGACGAAGGCATTTATGTGTTCCAAATTCTCAGATACGGCATCCGGGCAGTGAGCTACCACAGGACGGTAGCGAAACAGAAGATGAGAGAACTCTGGTAGACCCACTGCAGATCTCTGGGGGTACTATCCTTATGTTTAGAGTGCATAGAACTAGAAGGAGGGTAAGGGATAGGAGGCAAGTGTCACCTGCAATGGGAGTACAAGGGATTACCTATTTTGAAAATAGAGGACCTAAAAATTAGCATGGGTGAGGCTACTACTGACCTACGTGTGTTGCCTGTATTGTCAAAGAGATAGGAGATGGGGACTTGGACCTGGTAGACTCCTGCAGGACATGGCAGAGTGTGTCACCCTTAAGGAGGACTGTGGGTTCACCATTGAAGACCCGAAGTACTAGGTCATTGTTCAGTCCTAGGGTGTCACCCCTGAGCTAGTAGAAGTGAGAGTGGAAGGACAGTCTCTGCACACTAAAGGCCTGATTGTGAGTTTGTTGGTCTGACCATCCGACCACTGCAGCCGCGAGAACACAGCAGTGCTGACGGTCTTCCGACCACCGTATTACAAGTTGACCCTGGGGCCCACGGTGTGGCTGTGGAGGTCTTGCGGCGGAGGACAATGGTTTTTCCTATCTATCAATGCCTGTGTGTTCATTTTGACTGGACATGACGAATGTACACATGCATGATACATGTGGAGAAATACCACCTACCCATTGCCGTAGTCTGGCCCATATGTGGCCAGTCCAAGCAATGGGTATATGGTACAAAATGGACTTACCTGTATTTCGCCACAAACAAGGCTGTATTCTTCAGGGTGAAGATGTTGTGAAGGGGGGGACCTACAGAAAGGGGTCCACATCAAACTCTGACAGGTAGAACAGCAGAGGGGCGAGTATGCACTGCAAATCCTTCGTTTCCGCTGACTCAAAGCCAGCGGTCCTACGGGCGCGGTCGGCTCATCGTAAAGCCAACTCATAATATGAACGGCAGTGAAACTCCTCTGCACCACCCTATGGCAGCTGCTTTTCCTCGACCATGACGGTCTGCTGTTTGCTGGCGGTGTTGGTGGTTCAGATGCAGTCTTTGCAATAGCAATCCACCCATCTCGTAATACGGAGGTTGGACAACCAAGCTCGCAGCAGTTTGATCGCGAAAGTGGGCACAGCGGTTCACGGACTGCCAAACTCTTAATAAGGCCCTAAACGTGTACCCCCCAGTCTTAAAAACCTAAATTGACAATGAGACCTTAGGAGCAGGTGAGAGAAACCATGCCAGCCCATAGTTTGAAAGTGACACTGGATTGAAGCACCTGCCTTTCAAGGGATGGCCAGTGGCCAGATTTCCTGATACTGACAGCTATAAGAGGGCCCTTTTGAATGATTGTAGTTTGGGCACAGTCGGCCCTAAATTAGGAACAGATGGCGGCAGGATAGGTGACATCACCTTGTTGGCCACAGTAATGCTGTTCATATGCTGGGATACTTTTGTGGGAAGGAAAGATATATCTATTTCCTAGAAGCGGTCTGTAGATGAGGGACAGGTTCCCCATGGGTAAGGTTAATGGCTGGGGTTGAGCTTGACAGAGTGGCAGTACTGTCAAAGCCAGACACTGTGGGAAACTTCAAAATTGCTGATGTTCTCCCTCTCCCTACACGGAGTTGACTTGACAGTGCAATGTGAGTCTGGAACTGGCCACGTCAATGTAGATGTCTTTTCCACATGGGTTCTTTTCAGACATTGAGAACTGCCTAGAGAATGGCTAAGTTGCTTCTTGACATGTGGGGCAGTGTGATTAAATCTTTTTTTGTGCAGGCATCCCCATTTTTTTTGCTGATTGGTATTGCTGTATTTTGAGCTCCACACTGGGGGCACTGCTAACCAGGTCCCAATGTGTGTGCTCTCGCTCTTGTAATATGATAAAATTGGCTAATTCCAAATTGACATATTTACATCTACTGGAAGGCCATAGTACAGTGGCACTCAAAGTATCAAAGTACTGTCCAGGGGACACATGTGGCCCTCCTTACCTTCACATCTGGCCCCAGTTGAATAACTGCACAGGGCTGCTGTTTACTTCAGAAAGCAATGAACATTTTAAAAAATGTGTTAAATAAATGAGAAAGCACTTATTTACATGCTAACTGAATTAAAAGAAAAGAAGCAAATAAGGCGTCCTGCAAAACTTAATTTAAGAACACATTCTCGCAACCAATCTGTAAAAATATGATAAAGTCTTTTTAGACCTTAGCACATCAGAATAGATAAGTGCATTCAACAGTATTTTATGTAAAACTGATCATTTTCAAGAATAAGTGTAGAAATATTCATGCTTCCTCACACCCTGACAGCAAAAGTGAACTAAGAGGCAAATCAGTTGCCACGTGGAACCATGTAGGTTGTCAGGGCTGTTATTGTACATGAACAACATTATAGTTTATTAAATCAAACACAAGAAGTTTGTACAACATATATCCTGAACTCATGTATTTCAAGGTGTTCCTATATGTCATAATGAAGAAAAAGGAGGCAAAGTGAAATTAGGCAATTGCCTAGGATCAGACAATTGGGTCAAGTGGGGAAGCCAGGATTGATCCTAGGTCTTCTGGTTTCACGTTGTGCAATTCTATGTAATTTCAAATCAGTTCAACAATCAAGTTAATTTCTTATTACACTTGCCTCTCAAGAGGTAGCGATAGCAAGTAGAAAGACTTACCTCAAGGTGTGGTAGAGAGATAGAAATTCAGATACAAGATAACACAAACTAATGACTCTTCTAAAGACTAGGGTCTTAATTACAGATCAGTTTGGAAAGAAATCCTCAAATAAACCCATGGCTTACTGACCATACCATGTATGTGATTCACTTCCCCTACGTGCACCTTAACTCCCCCACAAACCCTCACACCCACCATGCTGCCATTAATGCGGCCTTCCGACACACCAGAGACCACAGTTTAATGCCCCAGGGGAAATATTTGCGAGTACCCATGCCATAGTACACCATGCAGGAAATACAGCAATGGCATGGAAATAGTTAAATGTCACCCGTGAACTAACGCACCTAATGTGCCACCCACTAGGCTATCAAGGAAAACATGTCTTCATCCCTACATGTATTGCCTGAATGCTGCAACTTTTAACCTGCAGACATAGCCCTTTTTTGAACGAAAGCAACCATACTTTTTCATTTTAGGTATGCTACCCCTAAGAAGGTGTTGAGACCCACAATGTGGAGTGCCAGGTACTTTATAGGTTGAACATGAAGGAATTATGGCTGACATGATCATTCAGTGTCTAGTTCCCAAAAAGAATTTTCACTATATAAATCTGTGTTTATTTCCATGAGGAAAAGCGTCCCTAGAATTACAATACTATTTAAGGAACTTTAGTTTGCAATAAGATATAGAGTCCATTCAACCATTGTTTTTATTATTTATCAAAAATCCAATTGAATGGAGAGGTTGAAATTAACATTAGACAGCCCGCAGCTGTCCCCTGCCAGTGGTTTCCCATTGATGAGGTGTGTAAACTGCTCTGAGAGGCAGTGACAATGACTAGGACCTGTCAGCAGGAAGAACTCTGTGGGAGAAATGTCACTCATTGTCTCTCATGAAAGGTAGTTGGATTGTTTAAGGAAGTTAATTAACTTGAATGGGACATGGGTGAGACCTGCCAATTGATAGTAAACTGTAAATTGAGACCCTGGGAAGAGGGGACCTTTGGAACTAGGACCAACTGTGGCCAGCCTTTCTCAATTTCAATTGGAGGAGGTGCTAGTCTAAGAACCAGTTTGGAGTAGTTGAGGAGGAGGGACTGCTCCTTTCCCCAGACATGCCCCTGAGCAACCAGCAGTCTGGATTTTTTGTGGTTCGTCTCTTTCTGTTGATGATTAATTTTGAGAACTAAGGGCATCATTATGATGCCGGCGGTCACACCACAGACAGCTACTGCAGCTGTCAGGAGACTGCTGACAAGCATGTGGGCGGTCCATTTGCCATATTACAATGAGACAGCAGGGCTGGTGGTCGCAATCTAGTTGTGGACATGGTGTAGTTCTGAAAAACAGCTGCAGCACATGCCGACTTCCTACAGCACATCCTGCATGTCTGTGCACCGTGTGCCATGCACCATTTCATGTATGTCACACGGTGCACAGAGTTGAGTGGGGGCACTACATGTGGCCCTAGGGCCACTTTTCAGTGGCCCATGATGGATGGGAACCCTGTTTGGGGGCCCCAATGTCCCTTTCCAACAACCATTTCATGGCGATGTTCCCACCATTAAAAGGCTGTCGGAAAGGGATATTGTATTCCTGACACAGGCACTGCTGTCATGCTAGGACAATGCTCTGACCACCACCTTGTCGGGATCTCTGATCCTGGCATAGGCAGCAGTCTTCTGTCCGACAGCTGTGGGTCCGACCTCCAGCATTGTAATGCGGTGGTAAGACCAAAGTGATGTCAACGGTTGGACTGCCACTGATGGCCTGTCGCTGACCCAACCGCCCGACATCAAAATCAGGCCCTAAGCTATTTAATACATTAGTAGTAGTGGGATGATTAGTAATCAACAATAAAGCATCCTTTAAAATTTCCTGTAGCCCATGGTAAAATGTGGCAGCGGAGATTTCATCCATTAACACTACCTCTGATTTCAGTTGACTAAATAATCTGGTAAAGAAAATTATGTCTTTGAATCTTGGTCGAAGAGATAGGAATCCTGTTTTGGCCGACCTAACAGAGCCTTAAATTGCTCAATGATTATATCATACTGATGTAACAAAGTGCCTTTGTTTAATATCAGAGATGTTACCCATACAAATGCATCTTTAGTTAGAGTGTAAGCATTTTTCAGCAGATCAGTTGAAAACGGCCACAGCTGTGTAATAAAATGCAACCTACATTGGGCCAAAAGTGATTGAAAGTATTATGGATCCCTTATAAGTTTCTCAAGAGGATCCAAGATTGTGGTGGAGTAAATAAATATGGTTTAAACGATTCAATAGGTAAGTCAGCTCACCATAAACAGTTTTAGGATCTGCTTAAATGTCTGTAATGGCTTACACCATAATGTTTAACAGTGAATTGGGATCAAAACTCATGCCTGTATGGTGAACTGGCAAACTGTCAGGATTTGTGGGTGATATCCAACAGGTTCTGCTGATTATGCGCCCCCACTCCTCAGATTATAGAACTGCCCGACCCAAGGAGAAAGTTCCAGACAGAACTAAACACTGAAAGGAATGGGGAATGGAATGAGAGAGAGAGAGAGAGAGAGACAGAGAGAGTGAGAGAGAGATGGGTGTTTTGACAAAATATTGAGTTGTAAATATCAGGAGAGTGAAATATCGTAAATAAAATAGTGTGATATTAAAGTACCTTGATGCAAGAATATCTTTGTGATGAATATACTTTTTTAGGTAACATTGTTTATAAGAATATTGCTTTTTTAATATCATTTTCAGTATAATGGTTGTTAAAAAATATTGTTTTTTTAATAATTTGAATGCATTTTAGTTCATATATTAATTGCATGTGTTAGTGTTGATTATATGATTTAAATACAGTTTCTAATTTTAAGTGATTTAGAATTTTGTATTTAATTGTTAATAATAATTGAAAGTGTTGTAGTGGCTGTTGGGTTGTAAGGTGATAAGGAGGGTTGTTAATTAAGTAATATTTAAATATTAATTAACTAATACTTTTAAATTAATTGTAATCATGTAAATTTTAGAAAACTGATGTATTTTAGTTATATTATGGGTGTGGTTGCTAGGCTAGGTTGTATTAGATGGGATGTTATTTAAGTAATAAGTAATTAATTATTATTTTAGAATTAATTGTTTAATTTTAAATTAATTATTGAAATTGTCTAATACTTATATATTTTAGTTATAGTTTAGATGCAGTTTAGATGCAGGTTTGTTGGGTTTGTAGGTGTTATAGGGTGGGGAATTAATTAACTAATAACTAATTAACAAATAGTTATTAATTGTTAATTAATTATTTAATTTAGTATCAATTATATTAATTGTGCTATACTTTTTTAAGTGTGGGCTGCTAGATTTATAAGGGGTATAGGGTGGGAAGTTAAATACGTAATTAAATAACAATTTGTTATTGATAATTAATTGTTTCATTGATTATGATGTAAATGGTGTAATTATTTTATATGTATTTAATAAATATATATTTTTATATATATATATTTATATATATATATATATATATATATATATATATATATACATGTCAAAGCAGAAGTGTTCCTCCTGGGATCTCGGCCCGTAGTCAGGTGGTGCGCAGGAGCCGGTGGAACCAAGCCGGACAATAATGTTCCAATAAACGAAAATCCAATAAAGCGCACACTCAGAAAACGATTAGCTTGTGCAGGTTTATTACTCAAGGCTACACGTTTCGACAGAAAACTGTCTTGTTCACACATTGAGTAAAGATTCAAAAGTGCATTACATAGAAACATAGAAACATGGAGACATAGACAAAGGACTCCCTTCGTAGTTCACCCTAGAACTTATGAAAATTGGCAGCCATCTTTAAACAGTAAAACAGACTCATACAACATATGTAATGTGAATGACCAAATGCATATTACATTAATACAGTATTGATATATGTAAAGTAATAGTAATATTTATTGTACACCGTTTTTTATTGTAATCTCCCAGTGGAATTGGCAATCCTGCACTATATAAAGCACAGTGCATGCGGTGTAGGTGCGAGGTACCCTCAGAGTTACTGAATATCAAAGGACTCCCTTCTTAGTTCACCCTGGAACTTGTGAAAATTGGCAGCCATTTTAAACTGTAAAACAGACTCATGCAAAATATATCACCTTTTCCCAATCTTACGGTTGAAGACGCTGACACTTTGAGGGCCATGCATGAACTCGAAACTGCCTCTGATATGGGCAATGATGAGACACCCAATACCAATAGCGACCTGGATATTATCACGGATAGGGCGGCTTCCACGACCTTTAGACCCCGTTCTGTCTTTTATCCCAATCTCCCTCATGATAACATAGATACGTTTCATGAAGTAGTCACCAAAGCCCTACTCAAATGTAAACATCAGAACGCATCTAAAGGTTCCCTATCTCAGAACTTATCAATCAGACAAAAGTAAGTAAGTAAGTCCATTTTTATATAGCGCAGCTACTCACCCTTACGGGTCTCAAGGCGCTGGGGGCCGTAGTGGAAATTAAGTGAGCTATTGCCCAGAGTCACATGGTGCTGAGCTGCCGCCGGAGCCGGGGATCGAACCATGAACCCTGTGCTCCGAAGTCAGCTGCCCTGGCCGCTGCACCACACCTCTCCACTGGAGACATAGACATTATTACATCATTATCCAATGACACCGAGATTGTGATTTGCCCTGCCGATAAGGGTGGTAACATTGTGCTTATGAATGGACAAATGTACATCACTGAGGCACGTAGACAGCTTGACGATCATAGATTTTACTGCACATGCAGTACAGCTACATACAATGAGAGCATTACGACCACATGGGAGAAACTTACTGAATGGCAGCTATAGGGCATTATTACATGGGAAGAATATCTCTTTTTGAAAAGAGATTATCCCAAGCTGCCTATTCTGTACCTCCTCCCCAAAGTACATAAAACCCCTGTGGTCCTCCCTGGTACACCTATTGTATCATCCCAGGGCATATTTACAAATATGTGGACCATTTCTTGAGGGAATATGTAACCACCTTACCATCACATGTACAAGATACCAAAGATTTTTTATGTAATTTGGAGAACATCACATGGGATGATAGGTACATCCTCATCACTCTTGACGTAAACACTTTATATACCATAATAGATCACGATCAAGGGATAATGGCCTGCATACATTTCTTGAAAAACAAACACATCAGTTAATTGGAACATACTAATATGCTCATTGAAATGATGTATCTATGTCTTCAAAATAACATATGTATGTTTAATGGTGATCTGTATAAGCAAACATTGGGCAAAGCCTTGGGCACATGCTTTGCCCCAACTTTACAAATCTATTCTTGGGCCTGTGGGAGGAGACAATACGGAGGTATGCCACTCTTTGTTCTGACTTTTGTAAAGTTGAGTTATGGTTGCGTTACATCGACAACCTCTTTGTAATATGGAGTGGTAGAGAACAGGAAGCCATCAACTTCATAAGCAAACTTAATAACAACACATACAATATAACACTTACACACAACATAAGCAAGGAATGTATGGAGTTTCTTGATGTCAGGGTCGAAGTACGACAGGGCACACTACAAACCACCCTGTTTCGCAAAGACACGGCAGTAACAGCCTCCTCCATGCCCTCAGCAGCCACCCGATACCCTGAAATGGATTATTCCATATGGGGAGCTGCTGAGGGCAAAAAGGAATTGCAGTAACGATGAGGCATACCACATTGAACAAGAGATCATGATCTCTAGATTCAGAATGCGGGGGTATCCAGAATGGGTGCTCAATCGAACAATCTCTAAAATGAGCACAGTCAGTAGACAACAAACACTGGGTGCCAAAATGAGAGAACCTGACAACGTGGATACCAGGGTTATCCTCACGTATAACAAGAATTCACAAAAAATACACGAGATTTTGGCAGACAACTGGGACATCCTCAAAAGTTGCCCCACTGTAGGCCACACCATCTGTGATAGACCCAGGGTCACGTACAGAAAGGGCCAGAGTCTCAGAAACATTCTCGTACATGGTGACATAACTGAAATTAGAACATCAGGGGCACACAATCTCAAAGGTTTTTACCCTTAACGTCATTGTAAAGCTTGCCGCAAAAGCCACATGGTCAAAGAGTTCACCATACCAGGCTCCAACAAAAGTAAAAACATCACCCAGTTTCTGACATGTAGCTCTAATTTTGTGATATATGTTCTAGAGTGCCCCTGTATGATGAGGTATGTTGGTAGCACGACCTTGATGGTTAAGAAAAGAATATTAGAACATCTACGAGCCATCACCAACAAGGACCCCCATTATCCCATAGCGAGACATTTCCAGGAGTACCATCTGTCCAATAACTCCCTACTGCGCTTTTTTGCCATCAAACAGGTTCACATGGGCCCTAGAGGTGGTAACAAGGTGCTGAAATTACGCAAAAGGGAATCGAGGTGGATACTTGATTTAGAGTCCAAGTACCCGGGGGGCCACAACCTCGATGAAGAATTAGCAACACATTTACATGATGAATAATTTGCTGTTCTCTACAATTTGACAACGTTGTTCTTCCTCCGCATTATAGGCTTAGAATAACTTTGATTTTATTGTACTGGTATATCTACACATGTAATTTTAACATTTGCTTACACTTAGATCTCATTTGTATTTTCACAGGAGGAAAGGAAGGGATCCACCGCATGTTGCCGGACATTTCACGGGTTCCCTACCCTTTTCTTCCCCGATCCAGGGTGTGCACTTCGGTATAGATAAGAGTTTCTTTCTTTCACTTTTTATATGCAATCTGTTATTACCATGGAGATGTGGCTTTCAGTGACTCATGCACCACATCGCCATCGTGGCGATTAGTTGTTTCTCCAACCTTTTGGAACACTGTTTGATGATATGACCTGCCACTTGGCAATACACGCATGCTGGTCTCAGTGCACGCTCCTTTTTTCCCCCTACCCTCCAGAGGTTGCATAATTTTTCTCTTTAGCTATAGGTACGATATGCCACTTGGCGTTTTTCGTTTCCCTGGCCATGGTTAGCATAATGGCATCAGCCCGGTCCGGCAGTACTCAGCGCCTAAGGTCCTGTACAGGCGGAGCCTAGAGATGACATAGTTAGATATCCACGATTTTGTTCTGTGTGGTTTTCACCATGTTTGCTCCATACCATGGATATTCAGTAACTCTGAGGGTACCTCACACCTACACTGCTTGCACTGTGCTTTATATAGTGTAGGATTGCCAATTCCACTGGGAGATTACAATAAAAACGGTGCACAATCAATATTACTATTATTTTACATATATCAATACTGTATTAATGTAGTATGCATTTGGTCATTCACATTACATATGTTGCATGAGTCTGTTTTACAGTTTAAAGATGGCTGCCAATTTTCACAAGTTCCAGGGTGAACTAAGAAGGGAGTCCTTTGATATTCAGTAACTCTGAGGGTACCTCGCACCTACACCGCTTGCACTGTGCTTTATATAGTGTAGGATTGCCAATTCCACTGGGAGATTACAATAAAAACGGTGCACAATCAATATTACTATTATTTTACATATATCAATACTGTATTAATGTAGTATGCATTTGGTCATTCACATTACATATGTTGCATGAGTCTGTTTTACAGTTTAAAGATGTCTGCCAATTTTCACAAGTTCCAGGGTGAACTAAGAAGGGAGTCCTTTGATATTCAGTAACTCTGAGGGTACCTCGCACCTACACCGCTTGCACTGTGCTTTATATAGTGTAGGATTGCCAATTCCACTGGGAGATTACAATAAAAAACGGTGCACAATCAATATTACTATTATTTTACATATATCAATACTGTATTAATGTAGTATGCATTTGGTCATTCACATTACATATGTTGCATGAGTCTGTTTTACAGTTTAAAGATGGCTGCCAATTTTCATAAGTTCCAGGGTGAACTATGAAGGGAGTCCTTTGTTTATGTCTCCATGTTTCTATGTAATGCACTTTTGAATCTTTACTCAGTGTGTGAACAAGACAGTTTTCTGTCGAAATGCGTAGCCTTGAGTAATAAACCTGCACAAGCTAATCGTTTTCTGAGTGTGCGCTTTATTGGATTTTTGTTTTTTGGAGTATATATAGATACATATATATATTTATTATTAATTAATAATGTTTATATTAAGAGTTTATTTTTTTTCAAATTAATAGGATTATTCAAATATGTAGTGAAATATGTACTACTGTTGCTTAGACTGTAGTGGGAATAGTAAATCTTGACCCTCCTAAGTCCAACATTCCCCCATTGTTACACTGTTTGGAGTGGGAATAATACATTTAACCCAGTTCAAGCCCTACAGTTCCATTACTGTTGCTTAGACTGGAGTGGGAATAGAAGTCCAACGCTTTCACTGCTATTGCTCAGACTGCAGTAGGAATAGTAAATCTAACCCCTCCAAAGTCCTACGTTTTCCATTCTGTTGTGTTGTTTGGAGTGGGACTAGTTAACCTAACCGCTCCGAAGTCCAACACTTTGCTTTGTGTTCCATAAACTGGAGTGCAAATAGTATGTCTAATTTTCCCAGACTCCAATACATTTCCTACTATTAGTTTTATATATATATATATATATATTTTCACAGAAAAAACCATAGGTTACAGGGACGTTATAGTTAGCTCGACATTTCACTCGTACAAAACCATAGAAATTCCACTGTTATAGTTAGTTCAGTTAACTATAACTCGCGCCCCCGCAATGCACTGCTCATGATGTCACATATTACATCATTCATGGCATTGTCAGTGACATCACTGATGACATCACTGATGGCATCTCAAATGACATCACTGATGACATCATCCAGTGACTGTGTGTTTCTGTAAAGTTTAAATATGTTTTATATATATGGCAAGGTGTATTAAAGAATGAGTGGGTGTATGAGTGTGTGGATGGAGGATTTAGGAGGTATGTAACTAATTGTATAAGTGACTCATTAAACGTGTCTTACTGAATGCATGGGTTAGTGACTAAACTGTGTGAATGTCTGTATCAGTCTGTCTGTTGTTGTGTAAGCTGCTACATGGGTTGGTCAGTAGCTACTTGAGTGTCTATATGGGTTACTGATTATTTGCTTCAGTATTTGTATGGGGGACTGAGTGTGTGTGTGGGTGGGTTGGAGGTGTGTGACTCTCTGCATAGATGTGTGAGTGGTTCATTCACTGGGTGTATGGGTTCAAGAGTGCATGTGGAAACAGCTGTATGGGTGGGTGAATCTGTGTATGGGTGTGTTGGTGAGTGAATGGATGTGTCAGTGGTACATATGTGAGTAACTACATATGCACAAGGCAGTATATGTGAGTCATAGTGTATATCAGTAACTATATGTGAGCCTCCGTGCACAGTGAGAGCGGCATATATGGATGAGTCTGCTACTTGTTTCAGCGATTATACAAGAGACTAACTCATACAATACTGTCTATATGAATCAGTCCAGGTAATGTAATGCTAAAACTGCCTAGGTGAGTAAATAGGAGTGCGATCCATTCTTAGCATGACTGACTAGCATGAGTAGCTCCATAGATACACAATGATGTGTGAGTATCTGAATAGGTGTCTTAGTGCATATGATAGTGTTTTTTTGATAAGCGACATGCATGTATAAGTGATTGTATAGGTGAATGAGTGGATGTGTATACAGACATGGGAATCAGTGAGTGAGTATGTAGTAACTGGTATTAGTGTGTGGATGCTTTCAAAAATGGTAGTGTGTATTTTACAGTGGGTGTATTAAAGGTTATATTATGGTGTGATGAGGTGCATCAAATTATCACGTGGATGATGTCATCAGTGATGTCATTTGAGATGTCATCAGTGATGTCATCAGTGATGTCACTGACCATGCCATGAATGATGTAATATGTGACGTCATGAGCAGTGCATTGCGGGGGCGCGAGTTATAGTTAACTGAACAAACTATAACAGTGGAATTTCTATGGTTTTGTACGAGTAAAATGTCCAGCTAACTATAACGTCCCTGAAACCTATGGTTTTTTCAGTGAATTTCAAAGGTTTTTTAAATGCTAATTTCTAACTATAACGTCTGTAAAACCTATGGTTTTTCAGTGAATTTCTAAGGTTTTTTAAATGCTAATTTCTAAATATAACGCCTGTAAAACCTATGGTTTTTTCAGTGACTTTCTAAGGTTCTTTAAATGCTAATTTCTAACTATAACATCTGTAAAACCTATGGTTTTTTCAGTGAATTTCTAAGGTTTTTTAAATGCTAATTTCTAACTATAACGTCTGTAAAACCTATGGTTTTTTCAGTGAATTTCAAAGGTTTTTTAAATGCTAATTTCTAACTATAACGTCTGTAAAACCTATGGTTTTTTCAGTGAATTTCAAAGGTTTTTTAAATGCTAATTTCTAACTATATACGTCTATTGAGCGTTTTAAGTGGGATAAAAAATGCGGGTGTTTAAAAGGGGTAGCAGTGTTCAGCACCGGTAAGACCCAGCCCACTTAAAGTCCTGCGTATATTCAGCACAGACACACACCCTAACAATTGTCATCACTTATAATCACAGTTAGTTTACTAGTGTGAAAACATTGTACAGAAAATTTACTAAGAACATTTATAATTGTTTTTTATCTCTCACACATTTATAAAATATCTCTTGTAAAGAAACGCCCCTCTCCACCTTTACTTGGTACGAACTAGCAAATAATACCTTTACCAGCATCTAGTTACTAACTACTAACACTGTGCACTGTACCCAATTGTAAAGCAGAAATAGTGTTTAGATTATGTCTTAAAGTATCATCAAATGATTCAAACCATGCATACATACACAAAGCAACGTGCACGTGTTACTTTGTCCATTTACTCTCTATGTAATCTGTGCACATTCTGAATGGGTTCGCAGTATATCACCTGTTTTCACTTATACTCAAAAAGTACCTTACAGTAAAAAAATGACATCACAACCTATGCATATGTAATATTTCCTACATAATACAGTGCATTTCTATACCATTGAAACTAATTGCAACATTCTTTATATAGTACAAATTCTACCAATATGCCAATAAACCTATAAGTGCTATTTTTATAATACAAAAAGGTGTATTAGATTATTTTTATAAACAGTACTGCTGGGAGCACAAAATGGTGGTGCAAGGTAGACAGAGTAAATGAAGGTGTAATTCCAAACTTTTATGTATCGTCCCTTTACTATACGTATATTAACAGCTTTAACTGGGATGAAAAATTGGCGGCTCTCTTAAAGGGGTGGCGGAGCCTACTACTGATAAGACCCGGACCACTTAAACGCCTGCGTATATTCAGTAGAGGAACACACCGTGACAATTACTCTCACTAATAATCACATTTACTTTAGCACTGTGAACAAAATCGTACAGAAAATATACAAAGAACATTTTCATTTATTTTTTATCTCTCACATATGTAAAAAAATGACTTCTGAGGAAACGCTCCCCAACAACTTAGATTTCCTAAGAACACCCAAATGCAAAGCCTCGCAGTACCACACCAGCCTTGACTGACATTGAAATCTACCTCTCAGTGTAAAAATGAGACCACAAACTGTGCACATAACATTTCTTCTTTTTTTCCATCTCTGTTAAGTTAATAACACATGAATTTTCTACTGTCACCCCTTCTCCACTTTTTCCAGACTGAGCATAATTTCCAAACATGCGACATTCTGTTTATCTCGCCGCAATAGATATACAAATGGAAATTAACGCTACATCGAATTTTCAAAACCATACAGGGCCATATTCACAAGAATGACGATAACATTATCGCCGCTTTAGCGACAGGAAACTGCCGCTAAAGCGGCGATAATATTATCGCTGGTCTTGAGAATATCGCCCACAGTCTTTTACAGATGACAACTTACACCTTTTGTTTGTGAAAAACTCCTAAACATCTATAAAGTACATGTTTAACAACTAGTTACTCATTATGCATATTTTAGAACCAATAAAACACCAGACTTTACTAACACTATGTTATTTAGAAATAAAAAATACTTTCAAAGTTAAAAATATTGTCTCAAATACTTAACGACTACTACAAAACACATAACACACCGTCTTAATTTCTAATTTACCTTCGTAGTTGGTATGCAGATTTCAAATGTCACAAACGCATGCAATTCTTTTCTTGTCACACAGTACATGTAATGCACCGCTTTCATCAAGAATGGAACCAGTAATGGCACAATTTCCCTGTTGCTCCACACATAAATACATGTAAAGAACAAATCAGAATAGTTCCTTATTTTTTTAGATTGCAAAACCTCTCTTATTGGTTATTTTTGAACTTTCCATATAAACAGTTTTTGTAAGGACACATACAGGTGAAAAGTTCAACGTATTGTATCAACACTTTCTAGAACATTCTACGATATGTGCAGGTTAAAAGTTCATCATTTTTTAAACCTACCGATATATTTTTTTGCAACATTTTCTCCAACATTTAACGGCACGTGCAGGTCAAAAGTTCACCATTCTTTCAAGTTTGAACTGCACCTTCCAAATACAATTAGCAGGTGTGGTTGAGCTGAGCAAATTTCATCCTATAATATGTACTCCACGTATAAACTGCTTTTTTATGAACCAATCACAAAGATGCTTTTCATCAAAACTAAAATACACCCTACTTTTTAGGACACAATACATTTCATCTCCCAATCGGTTATCGTTTTGTATGTGGAAACAAAAGTAGTTCCCCATGTTTAAACATATCTCTCATTCTATGAACGGACTGCATGAGCTACAGACATTTATCCATATCTTCTAGCCATACCTTCAAAATGCTAGTGTGGATTGTAGGACATAGCTATGTTTTCTGGTGCAAGAGGTATGCAGAACAGAGACGTATTGACTTAGACCTAGGTTTACAAAATGTGCACATTAAATGGTTTGCACAGAGAGGATTGAAGTGGCACCAATTGCTCCCTTTGGTTAAAACCTGTTTGCATCTCCAACACCCTGATCTCATGATTGTGCACTGTGGTGGTAACGACCTAGGCACGTTGACTGGGGTAGGTTTGGAAATGCTTATGAAGGACACCTTTGGACAATTGATGTTACTTTTGCCTCAAACTGTCTTTGTATATTCCAATATATGCCAAAGACAGAAGTGGAAATGGTCAAACCAATTTTGTCATAAGATTGAAAAATCTAGGAAGAATGTCAACAAAGCTGTGTCTGCATACCTCAGAGACCATAGAATGGGGTCGATCTACAACAACAACATACGTTTTGATATGGCTGATATCTACAGAAGTGATGGAGTACACTTCACAGATGAGGGAAACCGAGTTTTCCTGATTAACCTGAAGCTGTGCATCCGCACTTATATGTAGCTCCAACTAATAAAGACAGGGGCTCTTTTAAGAGCCGCCTTATATTCCCAATTTCGGCTCGCAGAGTGTCCGCTGCGGTTTGGCTAGCAGAGGGACACCTGCGGGCCGTCGGGCAGGCTCGCAGAGGAAGAGCTGCGGCCCGTGGGCTCATCTCGCAGAGGGAGACCTACGAGCCGTTGGCTCGCAAAAGCACAGCACCGTACTGGCTCGCAGAGGGAGAGCTGTGGTCTGACTCGCAGAGGGAGACCAACGGGCCAACAGGCCTGCTAGCAGAGACACAGCTGTCAGTTAATGGGCTGGCTCGCAGACATACAGCTGCGAGCCCTCCGAGCTGCAACTCGACGGGCTAACTCGCAGAGGGAGAGTAACGGGCTGACGGGCCTGCTAGCACAGACACAGCTACGAGCTAACTAGGTGGCTCACAGAGGTAGAGCTGCGGGCCCGACGGCTCGCAGACACAGAGCTGCGAGCCGATGGACTGGCTTCTAAAGGCATAGCCGCGAGCTGATGATGTGGGGAGAGGGAGTGTAAAAGGAGTATCTCACACAGACAGACCTGTGGGATATTTTCAGTATTGCCTCGCAGAGGTAGAATTACAGATCCGATGCCTTTTAGAGGGAGAGATGCGAGCTGACGGACTGAATCACAAAATGGCTGACAGCTCGCAGTCGCAGAGCTGCGAGGCGACAGACTGGCTTCTAAAGGCATAGCCGTGAGCTGGTGATGTGGGGAGAGGGACCGTGAAAGGGGTATCTTGCACACACAGAGCTGCAGTATATTTGTAGTGTTGCCTCGCAGAGGTAGAACTACGGACCTGATGCCTTGTAGAGGGAGAGTTGTGAGCTGACGGACTTAATCACAAAATGGCTGCCAACACTTCCTAGTTTCAACAGTTCGCAGCCAATCAGCCGCAAGCTCGTGCTCGTAACGCCTCAGCCAATCAGATGTCAGAATTCTTAAATATCGATGTCTGGAAAATTTGATATTTCTCTAAAACTACTGAACGGATTTACCCCATTTAAACAAAAGTGTGCTTTCTGGACCAAGACCTTTCTCTCTGCCAAATTTGGTGTAATTCCGTTCAGCAGTTTGATCTGTAGCCTTGTCTAAAGTTTCCTATGGAAATTGCATGGAGAAAACACGTTTTAGGACCCCCTTTTTCTTAGCCCCCTTGACGAATCCCCCCAAACTTTTAGGATAGGAGCTAACCTGAAAAGAGGAA